>CM017466.2:21464387-21768753 GCA_007827005.2 Populus simonii | reverse complement strand
AGATCAATCTGCACTTGAATTTGATTAGTAGAACGGGTCACAGGCATAAATTGCTAAGAAAACTCAAAAGAAAGTAACCACACAAGAGATAAAAAAAACAATGCAAATTGTACGAAATCCTACGGTAGAAAACTAAAACTGCCTAAAAACACCAGAAAACAGCAGAATTTGGCCTCAATAGGGTGGGGCTAGTGATTTATCACTAGTCCTGTTCAGAACGTCGTTTTCCTTCAGGAAACAAAATACCGATACCTAATTCCTCCAAAAACTCTGTTTTGAACAGTACCGCTGCCGCAAGTGAACAGTACGTCGCAAGCAAAAATTCTGTTTCTCTTTTTTTTTTTTTTTTTTTTGAATCACAGCAAATAAAAATAACAGTACAAGCACAACAATCAACTAAAATTACCTCCCCGACAACGGCGCCAAAATTGTTGCGATGTCGCGGTCGCACAAATTAATTACCCTAGCTTCAAACACACACACAAGATAGTATAGAGCAAGCAAGGGGTCGATCCCACGAGGAAGTTTCAAGTCAGATTTTTATGTTGTACGTTATGTAATTGGGGGGATTTGGTTTTGATTATCTAAACTATGGCAGCAATTAAACTAGCAAACAAATCAATTAAAACCAAAACTTATCAATAAAACAAACCTTGGTCGCAAGCACACATCCACCAACGGAAATTAGAACCGATCCTTGAAACGAAAATTGCAGTTATGTTCTGAAATTTTATCTTTTCTTAACGTTGATTAATTAACGGATCCGCCGTATAACTAATCCTAACCAACAAACAATCAAAGTGTCCGCACTAATGATTCAATTTAATGGTAGCTTTAAGAACTAGATAATTTCATCAAGATTAACATACAAGCTGTCCGCAGCTTGTGTCACTTTGTTCAAATGTTCTCCCTAAGTTCAATAACGTAGTTCCGCCACAATTATTAAGCTTAGTTGCTTCACAAGTTCTATATCACAACTCCGGTTTTGATATTAAACTTAGCAATAGATTGTTCACAACAATAACTTAGAGTCCGCTCTAGCAATCATCAACAACAATCATAGGAAATATGCATAGGAAAACAATCATATTCATTATAACATAAACTAAAAATAAAAGGAAGAATAAATCTCACGGTTCTTGAAATCCGAAGGTTTGTTGTGTCCTTGCAACCAAGAAAAGAGCTTAGCCTTGCATAACTATTGAACAACTACTTCTAAAGAATGAAAAGAGCATGATTTTTGGGTTTGTAGAGGAGAATTTGTGTTTATTCTCTGCTGGCTGCTGCCTCCTTCTGCTCTCCCTCTTTTTCTGCTGCCCTTCTCTCTTTCTTTTTATATGCTAAGAAACCAGTCTCTATTTTACAAAATAGTCCTTCCTTAAGTTGACAGTTTACATTTAAGTACTTCAATAACTATTTTTCCTAAAAAGGAGAAATAGCCTTGCATGAAATCTTCAAACTCTGACTTAGAGGAGCTAAATTGCTGATATAAAAACTTGGATGTCGGTTTAGATGCTTCGAAATGTAATTTGGACTCGTTTCTTCACGAAACCTGTTTGCTGGCAGAATTCAGTTGTCATCTTTGGAAAATATATCTCCCTCATATACATCGATTTTGGCTGCAATTTGGAGCGTGGATAGGTCTTTGAATTAGGAATCCAAGAAAATTGAGTTTGCATCAATTGGACTCTGTAGCTCCAGATATTAAATTTTGAATGACCAAAGGTCAACACTGGCAGAATGCGAGATTTGACTTTGCAGGATGTGATTTCCATGATCTTCTCCTTTTATTTTTCTTGCATTACATTCCAGAAAGGTATGGATGTTAGCTTTTTAGTGCCACTGGAATCACTTCATTTCGATCTCTAGAACTCACGCTCTGCACAAAACATCGACTGAACGTCAAATCTGCCAATTACCTCCAATTTACTCCTTTTGCATCTTTCATCCAAAATGCCTTCAAAACAAAAAAACAAAAGAATATCAAGGTATTTTATATATAAAACATGGACAAAACATTAGGTAGATGTGGGTGAAACTATCGAATAATATGGTTACATCAAATACCCCCACACTTAGCTCTTGCTCGTCCTCGAGAAAGGATAAATAAAATCAAATTGAAAAAAACTATGATCAATCTCTTAACTCCCATCAATGTCCAAGAATATATGCATTATAAACAAGAATACAATCATGAAGGATAAATAGTATAATTCTATGAATTCATTTACATGCAAACTTCAAAACTCAATCAACCGTCGGGATTTAAATGAAATCTATGCCATGCCAAAGTGATAGGTCCTCTCATTGATACACTCCAACACTCATGTTTATGATTCTCTTAGTCTTGAGCCTTTGAATAAAACTAGCATTGTAATACAACTTGCGGATCGTAGTTTTGTTTACCTACTTGGTGTGATAGAAGATGTCCTAGTCAAGATTGATAGTTTGGTCATTCCATGCGACTTTTATATTCTTGATATGGAACATGATTCTTGTGATTCATCAACAGCACTCCTATATTGTTTGGGAAACCATTCTTGAAAACTGCCAATACAAAAATTGATTGTGGTAAGGATACTTTATCTATGGAGGTAGGAGATGAAAAAATTGAATTTAATTTTCATGATGCAATGACATATCCTTATAGCAATGTTTATTCTATCACATGTTATGACCAAGTTGATAAGTGTGTGCAACAAGTTTGTGATTTTGATAGTGAGGATGGATTAAGCGTAGCTTTGAGATATGGCTATGATTTTACCAAGATAGAAGAGATGGAGAGGCATATATGTGTTCCCCAAAACGTGCATGAATCAGCATTGGCTTTGCAAGCTTTGCAAACTGTTCCCCATGATGCAGGAGTCATTCACCCCATCATGGACAGTGAATGGGTGACGCCTATCCTTTTGGTGCCTAAAAAGATTGGAATTACGTTGGAAGAAATACAAAATGATGCTTATGAGAATGCAAGGATTTATAAAGAAAAGACTAAGAGTCTCTATAACCGAATGATTACAAGAAAAGAGTTTAATGTTGGAGACAAAGTACTTCTTTATCATTCACATTTGAAACTTTTTCCTAGAAAGTTTCGCTTTCGTTGGATTGGACCCTTTGTTGTTTCTAATGTTTTTTGTTATGGTGCAGTTGAACTTACAAGTTTAGAAACCAACAAAGTACTCAAGGTCAATGGACATCGCTTGAAACCTTTCTATGAAGGTTGTACAGTAGAACTCACCGCTTCTGTGAAGTTAACTAAACCAATCTATGAAGAATGAGCATGCAACATGTCAAGCCAATGACTTAAAACAAAAGCGCTTACTGGGAGGCAACCCAGCACAAAAAAAAAAAACAGATTTGCTTTCTTTTTCCCTTATCTTTTATTTTTCGCATTTTATTTTATTTTTGCATTCCCCTATATTCCTTTTCTTTTATTTCAACATTGAGGACAATGTTGTGTTTTAAGTGTGGGGGTATTGGGAGGATGTTGGTTTTCTAATTTTGGTTTTTTTGTTATTTTTCAAAAAAAAATAAAAATATGTTTGATCTTTTGAACTCCCATTGGTTTTTGAGAATATGAGTATTATGTATGAGAATTAGGTGAGATAGATGAAGATATAAATCAAATGAAGGAGTATGCATGTAAATTTTAAGGTTTAATTGGTTTAGGGATTGACTTTGAGAATATGCCATGTTGACTTTATAGTGTTATACCAATTTGAGCCTTCAACATTATATTCTTTGATTGTGCATTCTTTCAATGATATGTATCTCTAGAACTTGCTTCATATCTTGTTGTGATTACATTCGCATTACATATATACATGAAGATGATAAAGGCATTAGAAATTTTAACCATTTGAGCCAAAAAGCCAACCTAAAGCATATTATCCTTAGTGAGCCCTTTTGAGCTTGTTTATCTTTTCTTTGCTTTATCCATGTATAAGCCTTAACTTTTTATATGTTTTCCTTTTCCCTTGGCCAAGGATTAGTAGAGCATATACTTATGATATCTCATGGAATTATGGTTGGAAATTATGTGAAAAGAAAGAAGAAGTGATCCTTGATGAAAAGATGGGCAAAGTTGCCAAAGGTAAAAAAAAAAAAAAGAAAGAAAAAAAAGAACAAAGAAAAAGAAAAAAGTGTTCCTTTATGTTCTTAAGATTTTATGTTGAAAAAGCTTGAAATCAAAATAAGCTAAGCATTGATGATTAAAGATGGAAAATTTATGTGCTTTGATGAAATATCTTGTTTGAAATATCATTTTTTAGAATGCTCTACTTCTTTGGTTTGAACCTTTTCTTTTACTCTCTTTTACCTCACCTTAACCTTAGCCCCATTACAACCAGAAAATAAGACCTTTTGATTCATGCATTGTTTGTAATATGTTAGTAATGGAGATGAGATTGAAGAGCAAGCTTATGGTAGAACATATTCATTGATTGAATTTGAGAGATTTAAACATATAAGCCTTAAACACGTGAGTGTTGGAGCGTATATCAATGAGAGGACCTATCATTTGGCATGACATAGATTTCATTTAAATCCCGACGATTAATTGAGTTTTGAAGTTTGCATGTAAATGAATTCATGAGAATTATACTATTTATCATTCTTGATTGTATTCTTGTTTAATGCATATATTCTTGGACATTGATGGGAGATTAGAGATTGATCATAGTTATTTTCAATTTGATTTTATTTATCCTTTCTCGAGGACGAGCAAGAGCTAAGTGTGGGGGTATTTGATGTAACCATATTATTTGATAGTTTCACCCACATCTACCTAATGTTTTGTCCATGTTTTATATATAAAATGTCTTGATATTCTTTGTTTTATGTTTTGAAGGTACTTTTGGATGAAAGATGCAAAAAGGAGTAAATTGGAGGTAATTGGCAGATTTGATGTTCAGTCGATGTTTTGTGCAGAGCGTGAGTTCTAGAGATTGAAATGAAGTGATTCCAGTGGCACTAAAAAGCTAACATCCATACCTTTCTGGAAATGTAATGCAAGAAAAATAAAAAGAGAAAGATCATGGAAATGACGTCCTGTAAAGTCAAATCTCGCATTCTGCCAATGTTGACCTTTGGCCATTCAAAGTTTAATATCTGGAGCTACAGAAGTCCAATTGATGCAAACTCAATTTTCTTGGATTCCTAATTTAAAGACCTATCCACGCTCCAAATATCAGCCAACAATGATGTCATATGAGGGAGATATGATTTTCCAAAGATGACAACTGAATTCTGTCAGCAAACAGGTTTCGTGAAGAAACGAGTTCAAATTACATTCCGAAGCATCTTAACCGACATCCAAGTTTTTATATCAGCAATTTAGCTCCTCTAAGTCAGAGCTTGAAGATTTCATGCAAGGCTATTTCTTCTTTTTAGGGAAAATAGTTATTGAAGTACTTGAATGTAAACTGCCAACTTAAGGAAGGACTATTTTGTAAAATAGAGACTAGGGTTTCTTAGCATATAAAAAGAAAGAGAGAAGAGGCAGCAGCCAGCAGAAAAGAGGGAGAGCAAAAGGAGGCAGCAGCCAACAGAGAATAAACACAAATTCTCTCCTCTACAAACCCAAAAATCATGCTCTTTTCATTCTTTAGAAGTAGTTGTTCAATAGTTATGCAAGGCTAAGCTCTTTTCTTGGTTGCAAGGACACAACAAACCTTCGGATTTCAAGAACCGTGAGATTTATTCTTCCTTTTATTTTCAGTTTATGTTATGAATGAGTATGATTGTTTTCCTATGCATATTTCCTATGATTGTTGTTGATGATTGCTAGAGCGGACTCTAAGTTATTGTTGTGAACAATCTATTGCTAAGTTTAATATCAAAACCGGAGTTGTGATATATGAACTTGTGAAGCAACTAAGCTTGATAATTGTGGCGGAACTATGTTATTGAACTTAGGGAGAACATTTGAACAAAGTGACACAAGCTGCAGACAGCTTGTATGTTAGTCTTGATGAAATTATCTAGTTCTTAAAGCTACCATTAAATTGAATCATTAGTGCGGACACTTTGATTGTTTGTTGGTTAGGATTAGTTATACGGCGGATCCGTTAATTAATCAACGTTAAGAAAAGATAAAATTTCAGAACATAAACTGCAAATTTCGTTTCAAGGATCGGTTCTAATTTCCGTTGGTGGATGTGTGCTTGCGACCAAGGTTTGTTTTCTTGATAAGTTTCAGTTTTAATTGATTTTGTTTGCTAGTTTAATTGCTGTCATAGTTTAGATAATCACAAACCAAATCCCCCCAATTACATAACGTACAACATAAAAATCTGACTTGAAACTTCCTCGTGGGATCGACCCCTTGCTTGCTCTATACTATCTTGTGTGTTTTAAGCTAGGGTAATTAATTTGTGCGACCGCGACATCGCAACAAGGACCATCTCCTTAAGGCATCAACTTTGATCTTCTTTGTTCAAGGAACCTTTCTTTCCTCATATGCACCCAAACCCAATCACCTGGTTTAAACCTCATCAAATTCTGTCCTTTATTAGCCTTGCGTGTAATTGTTCATTTTTTTCTTTATTTGTTGCCGAATCTTTGTATGTGAATCCTTCACCACCTATGCTTTTTTAGTACCATCAAGACTAACCTTTTCATTCACAGGTAAAAGAACCAAATCTATTGGTGAAAGGATTAAAACCATAAACAATCTCAAATGGTGAATAATTAGTAGTAGAATGCACACTACGATTATATGCAAATCTAATAAATGGCCCTTAACAAATAGAGAAAAAAATAGATTAAAGTTCGATTAACAACTGAGTTAAAGTTCGATTAACAACTTCAGATTGACCATCTGTTTGTGGATGACAAGTATTAGAATATAAATCTTAGTCACTAACTTATCCCATAAAACCTTCCAGAAGTAACTTAAAAACTTAACCTCTCGATCTGACATAATGCTCGTAGGAACACCATGTAGCCGAATGACCTCTCTAAAGAATAGGTCAGCTATATTTGTTGCATCATCAGTTTTATGGCAAGCAATGAAATATGTCATCTTAGAAAATTTATCCACAACAACAAATATAGAGTCTCTTTCTTTCTTAGACCTAGGTAGACCTAAAATAAAATCCATAGAAACATCAACCCAAATGTTCCTTAGGAACAAGTAAAGGTGTGTATAACTCATGAGGCATTACTCTAGACTTAGCTTGTCTATATGTTATGCACCTATCATGTTAGGCCAATAAAAGTGTTAATGTAAAACATCCAAAGTCTTGGAAATTCCAAAATGCCCCATTAAACTACCCTTATGAGCTTCCTTTACCAGTAATTCACGCAAAGAACAATTAGGGACACACAATTTATTTTCCTTAAACAAAAATCCATCATGCCTAAAAAACCTATCCTTGGCCGAAACTTTGCATTCATCATATATAGAACCAAAATCATTATCATCGAGATACAATTCTTTAATATACTCAAATCCTAACAATTTAGTATTCAGAGTATTAAGAAGAACATACCTTCGCGACAAAGCATCTGCAACCATATTTTCCTGACCTTGTTTGTACTTAATCACATATGGAAAAGTTTCAATAAAATCAATCCACTTAGCATGTCGCCTATTTATCTTACCTTGACCCTTCAAATGTTTTAATGACTAGTGATCAGTATGTATAACAAACTTTCAGGGCCATAGATAATGTTGCCAAATTTCCAATACTCTCACAAATGCATACAACTCCTTGTCATAAGTCGAATAGTTAAAAGCTGCACTATTGAGTTTCTCACTAAAATAAGCAATGGGTCGTTTCTCTTGCATTAGAACAGCTCTAATACCTATTCTTGAAGCATCACATTCAATCTCAAAAGCTTTATTAAAATCAGGTAAAGATAGTAATGGTGCCGAAATTAACTTTGATTTTAACAAGCTAAAAATACTTTCTTGTTCTTCACCCTACTTGAACCTTATGGATTAATTAATGATTCCAGTCAATGGAGATGCTATTATACTAAAGTCTTTAACAAACCTCCTATAGAAACTAGCTAAACCGTGAAAACTTCTAACTTCTGTTATTGATTTTGGTGTAGGCCATTCTTGAATAGCCTTAACTTTAGCCTCATCCATCTCTATACCGTTTGTACTTTTTCAAATTAGCATATAAGGACTATTTTCTAAGCACATCAAGAACTTGTCTCAAATGATCCATATGATCATAAAACTCTTTACTATAAATCAAAATATGATCAAAGTAGACAACTACAAACTTATCAATGAAAGCATGCAAAACATGATTCATCAATCTCATAAAAGTACTAAGTGCATTAGTAAGTCCAAAAGGAATAACCAACCACTCATACAAACCATATTTAGTTTTAAAAGCAGTTTTCCATTCATCCCCTTTTTCATCTTAATTTGATGATAACTACTTTTTAAATCAATTTTTGAAAACATTTTATAACCATGCAATTCATCCAACAATCATCTAATATGGGAATAGGATGTCGATACTTTATAGTGACGTTATTAATAGCCCTGTAATCGACACACATTCGCCAAGTCTTGTCTTTCTTTGGGACAAAAAACACGAGAACTGCACAAGGACTCATGCTCTTACGAATGTATCATTTTGACATCAACTCCTCCCTTGCCATTGGAGTTCCTTAGACTCTTCGGGATTGCTCCTATATGCAGGCCTATTTGGTATAGATGCTCATGGAACAAAGTCGATTTAATGTTCAATTCCCCTAATTTGCGACAAGCCACTAAGAATCTCTCTGGAAAGACATCTTCAAATTCATGTAAAAGAACTTTAACAACACTAGGAACATAGGAATCCAAATTATTAGAGTTAAAGTATGCCTCCTTATACACAAGTAAAATCATAGGCAATTCAAAAAGATAAGCATGTTTAAGATCACTAGATTTTGCAAAGTAATTAAGGTTTTTTTCCACTTTTTCTACATACTCTTCTTTTCTCACCTTTTCTTTCTTCTCTCCACTTTTGGTCGCCGTTCTATTTTTTTCTTTTTGGTCGTGACCCCTCTTAATTTTCTAAGGGCCGAAACTTTATCCTCTTTTGTTTTCAACTCATGGCTCACTTTATTTTCACTCTTCCTCACATTCTTACCATGTTGTTCAACTTGTTCTTCCACTTTGACCTAATTTGAGTGCTCCTCCTCATAGCTTTTCTTCAACTGAATTGATCTTCATACACTTGCTTTGGTGTTAGTGGGGCAAGTGTATAAATTCTACCATCCTTCTCCAATGAATACCTATTCTTAAACCCTTTGTGCTTGGCTTTTCTATCAAATTGCTAAGGCCTCTCTAATAACATATGAGTAGCATGTATAGGCACAACATCACATAACACTTCATCCTTATACGTGTCTACTGAAAAAGAAATCATCACCTATCTATTCACCCTAACAACACTCTTATTACCCTATGTAATCATTTGTAAATGATTAAACAACTCCCTATAATAGTGTTTAGGAACATACCTCTTCTTCATTATTGTCTTCAACTCCTTCCATGTGCTAACTGGTCTTTCTCTATTCCTTCTTTCTACCATCAATCTCTCCCACCAAACCATGACATAATTAGTAAACTCCACTACCACTAACTTAACCTTCTTTTCTTCAGAGTACCTATGGATGTCAAAAATCATCTCCACCTTTTTTTCCCAATCTAAGTAAGCTTCCGGATCAGTTTTTCCCTTAAAGGTTGGGGTTTTTAACTTAACACTACCCAAATTTTGGTCTACATCACCCAAATCATCAAAAACCCCTTTATACTCAAAATCCCTAAGTGGCTGAATATGTCCCCTCCTTAGCCGATTCTCATACCTCTCTCCCCTATATGTACGGAACCCACTACCATGGTTAAGATCATCCTTGGCTTCATCTGTAGAGTTCCCAGCAACACTCTCCTCCTTCCTAGCTTCTCTACCCTTTTTACTACGTCCCCCATTAGACCTAGTCTCTAATTTTTCAATCCTAGTCATCAGCTCACCAAACATAAATTTCATCTATTGTTGTTTTCTCGAAAGCCTATCTTCTGGGATTTCACCCTTCTTTGGTGGCATATTGTTAGAAGACATTATTTTTTTAAAACTCACACGAAAATCATTAGCAATAAAAATAACACCTCACACACTCGTGTTTCATACAAATTTATAGGTTTTTCACTCTAATATGCTCCCTATGCCTTTTTCTATTCAAATTGTCTTTCTTTAGTTCTTGAAATCATTTAGCAACAATTCAAAAAAACAACCAACTACGTAGTGAATTTATAAATTTGATATAGACTCAAGAAGCAAGAAATTTACGAAAACTAACAAAAAAACTACGATGACAAATTCATGAGTAGTAATGCAAATTTGTGCGAGTAATATGACTATTCGAAAACATGAAATAAACTAAATGGAAGCAATAATACTAAAGAGATTTACTATCTAAACTTAAAATTAAATCAAACAACGATAGAACTTGAAAGAAGATAAAGAGCAACACAAATTCCCAACGACAAATTTTCTTTCCCTAGCTCTTGGCCAAACTCCAGAATGTTGATTTTTTTTTTCGGCAACAATTAAAATTTTCAAGATCAAGCCCCATTGTTTTTTTATATACTAATTAGTACTTAAAAGTGCATTCTCATTAAGGTTTTATATAATTATATTGCACTTAAAGTATCATTAAATTCCCTAACTTAAGCATGTTTTATAATAACAAGTCTGATAATATAAAATCGCTTTAATTTATGGTAATGCTCATTTTAAATACAGGCATATCTCACAATTCAAAGGATTGATTGATGTGATTAATATTGAAAGTGAAAGGACAAAGAAAGGGCTAAGCTTAGAGAAGAGATGTTGGTTTAAACTGAAATACCATTCAATCATTGGGTCATATTTGGAGCTATAGACCTTGGATTTAGGTCTGGTTTATATGGATGGAAAGCTAAGACACAGGCCTAAAATATTCATTATAGTTCAAGACTCAATTATGCTATTTTGGAATCCAAATCTTAGCAACAAGAGAGAAGTTTGAATTTGTCTTGTAGCCCAGACACTATTCAGTGTTCAACCCATATTGCAAGTTCTAGAAGTTCAAATGCACTCATTCTCTGTTTGGTGGAAAGCTGAGACAGATTCCTACAACTTTCATGAAGACCACTTTGCCAAATGCTAATCATAGAAATGTCATTTCATCTAGAAAACAAATCCGTACCTAAACCACCAAATCCATTAAGTCATTAGTTGGCCAATAATTCAATAGTTAATTACCAAATGAATAGTTATTTTTAGCCTATAAAAGGAGGCATTTGCCATATATTTAGGCATCTTGGTTTTCAGATCAAGATCATTTTCTTGCTTTCTCTCCTTGTAGTTTTATTTCATGTTTTATTTTCATTAATCTCTTGTTTATGCTTTGCATTTCCTTTACTACTCTTAGTTAATTTATATCATAACTATGTTCTTATCTTGTTTATTTATATTTCTCTTCTCATAATGTTTAGCTAAGTTTAATTTGTCAATGTGAAAAGGTTTCATTAATGGTGTTAGAATATAATATAAACTCAACATGGACTTCAATGTTTATATCCAAGAAAGTTTGTTATTAATATGTCTTATCTTTTTATCTTACTAATTCTTAATATCTTGCTTGTTAAATGATTAATCTAGATTTGTGTTGTATAACACTTGGTATAATAAATGCTTGATTCTTCATAGTCTTCGGCCAACATCGTTGTTATGAGAGGAACTTGATTTGTTGTTAACATAATAAGTTAGCATCATGAATTCCTGATAATATTCAAAAGTATGGTGTTATTAAAATAAGATAATTAATATGATCATGTTAAAAATTTATAATGAACTATTAAGGATAAACCATGCGATCGGAACCTCCTTTGTGTGTGGTTTCAAGTTGAGTAATAAAAAGAGTTTATACTATACTTATTTCTAATACCAGTAGTGAATCCTCTAACCTTGAAAATTGTTTTTATCATTGTTTAATCCCCACATTAATCTCACATCTCAAAGTTCTATTTAATTCTTTGTTTTATTATATTATATTTATATTTATAATTTATATAGTTGACCTCCCTGTGGATCGACCCCGGTCTTACCGGGTTATTTATTACTTTGACATTCCTACACTTAGGATATGACATCAGCTCTTTGTTTGTGTCAAGTTTTTGGCGCCGCTGCCTGGGAGGTAAGTTACTATATAAATTTTATTTTGTTTTGTTTTCTTTTCTAATTTCTCCTATCTAACTTGTGTTTCTTTTTTTCCCTGCACTTGCATGAGAGTTTGGTCACGCACATTAAGTGGTAGACTTTGTAGGAAATCCTCATCTTCATCAGAAAATATGGCCGAAAAAGATAACCAGTCATTTAATAATGAGAATAATCGTGTTAGAACACTTAAAGACCACATGAATCCAACATGAACTAGTGCACCATCATGTATAGTTTTCCCTCCTGATGCATCTCACTTCAATTTTAAGCCAGACATTATTAAACTTTTACCTACTTTTCATGGCTTAGATCTAGAAAATCCATACATGCATTTGAGAGAATTTGAAGAAGTTTGTAACATTTATAATGACTTAAATTGTAGCATGAACACCATCAAATTAAATCTTTTTCCTTTTTCATTAAAAGATAAAGCTAAAATATGGCTACAAAATCTTAGGTCAGGATCCATTTGTGCTTGGGATTAAATGCAACAACAGTTTTTGAATAAGTTTTTTTCTTCTCATAGAACAAACTCTTTCAAAAGACAAATCATCACTTTCACTCAAAAACCAGGAGAAACATTTTATCAATGTTGGGATAGGTATAAAGACTTGCTTAATACCTGTCCTCATCATGTTTTTGAAACATGAAGATTGGTTTCGCATTTTTATGAAGGGTTGACACTTAAAGATAGGCAAATGGTGGAATTGATGTGCAAGGGAACATTTGAAAATAAAGACCCTGATGAAGCAATGGAGTACCTAGACTTGTTAGTTTAAAATGTTCAAAATCAGGACACTATAGGCACTTGTGAGGCACCAGGTAAAACCCAACCTCATACATCTAGTAGAGGAATGCACAACCTTAGGGAAGATCATGACCTCCAAGTTAAATTGAATTTAAAAAGAGTGGTCAATTAAAATCTGTGAAATGAACGAACATTCAACCAATGTTTGTACAACTTTGCCTTCTTTTAAGGAATGTCTCCATGAAGAGGCCAATGCATTAAACAGTTTTCAAAGGCCAAATCATAACCCATACTCACAAACGCACAACCCTGGTTAGAGAAATCATCCAAATTTCTATTGGAGGAGTGGTAACAATAATGCACAAACTTCACAATCACCATTTCAAGCCCACCATAATTTTCAAAATTCTCAAGGATATGCACCTCCTTATGCTCCCCTCCTAGAATAAATCTTAAGGAAACATTGCATGCATTCATTGAAAAGTAAGAAATAATCAACACTCAACTCAAACCATGGCAGATTTCAAAGATACTCTTGCAAAATTCACATATGCTATTAGTTTTCAAGAGAAAGGCAAGTTTCCATCTTAACCACAGTAAAATCCCAAAGGGCAATACAATCCAATGCAAATAGCTCCAGAAGCCAACACATGGATCAAGTCAAATCAGTCATCACTCTTCGCAGTGGTAAGGTTATTGAAAAACCCACTCTTGAACCTTATGAGAAAGATGAGTTAATCTCCGAGGGTAAGGAAAGGGTTGCACCTGAACATTGCAAAGAAAAGACTGATTTCCCACTAGCACTTTCCATTTCCACATGCCATGACCAAACAAAGAAAAGTCAATCACAATTCTGAAATCTTTAAAACTTTCAAACAACTAAGGATCAATATACCTTTGTTGGATGCTATTAAATAGTTACCTTCTTATGAGATTAGAGATGAATGTTTTTAACATTTGCAAGCAACCCGGAGATGATAATGATTTACAGGAAGTAGATCTTATAGAAGAATTAGTTTATGATCAATTTGAATCTACTTTGAGTAAAATTGACTTCAATGAATCTGAAGATTTGCAAATGATTTATTCTCAAGAAACAATCAAGGACAAGAAAGGCATCAAAAATGTTATCGTGAATCATTTGTCAAGATTGATAATAGATTCAACATCTAACATCACACCAATCAATGATTACTTTCCTAACGAATGTTTACTTTCTCTTAGTTCTATGCCTTGGTTTAGTGATATCATCAATTTTCTTGCTTTAGAATATTTGCCAGCTTAGTGGAATGCCCAAGACAAAAGAAAGTTTTTGAACGAAGTGAAGAACTTTGATAGTACTTAAAAGTGCATTTTTATCTAGGATCTATATCATCATTTTGCACTTGAAGTATCAATAACTCCTTAACTAAAGCATGTTTTATAATAACATATCTAATTATATAAGATACCTTTAATTTATGGTAAATGTTCATCTTAAATGCAGGCCTATCACATAAATGAAAGAATTGATTGATGAGTTGAAGTACTGAAATTGAAAGGACAAAGAGATGGCCAAACTTAGAAAAGAGATGCTGGTGCAGTCCAAACTGGAACACTGTTCGGTAATTGGGTCATATCTGGAGCTGTAGATCTTGGATTTAGGTCCATTTTATATGGATGGAAAGATAAGACATAGGCCTACAACTTTCATGTGGAGCCCAAGATTTAACAAGGCCGTTTTCAAGTCCAAAGTAGCAACAAAGAAGAAGTCCGAATCTGTCCTGCAGCCCAGACACTGTTCAGTGTTCAGCCCATATCTCGAGTTCTAGAAGTCCAAATGATCTCAAATTTTTACCCTGGAAAGAGACAATTTCCTAGAACTTTCATGATTGAAGTCTGTTCAAATTATGACGTTATCAATGACTTTTTGGCAGACAAGAAGATAAGAATTGTCACCAAGTCAAGATGTGGCCACCCACTCATCAATTAGTCAACAAATCAATAGTTCCAAATTTTGGCCTATAAAAGGAGGCATTTGCCATGTATTTAGGCATCTTGGTGTTCAGATCAAGATCATGCTCTTGCTTTCTCTCTTTGTATTGCTTATGCTTAAGTTTTGCTTATATTAATCTCTTGCTTTATGCTTTTCATTTCCTTTCCTTGTTTATTTATGTTTCTTTCTTTCATTATGTCTAGCTAAGTTAATTATGTCAAGGTGAAAAGGTTACACTAATGGTGTAAGGATAAGTATAATATAAACTCAACATGGACTTTAATGTTGGATACTAACATGCTTTATATTTGTTATCTTGTTCACTTTTAATACTTTGCTTGTTAAATGGTTAATCTAGATTTATGTTGTATAACACTTGGTACAACAAATACTTGGCACTTTCATAGCCCATACTGTATGGTATAACCGACACCTGAGCTATGAAAGGAACTTGATTTGTTGTTAACATAAGTTATAATCATGAATGCCTGAAAACATTTACAAGTATTAGCATTATTCGAATAAGATAACTAATGTAATCATGTTAACAATTTATAATCTGATTGGAACCTCCTTTGTGTGGTTTCCAATTGAATAAAAGAGTTTATACTATACTTGTTTGAAATACCATTAGTGGATCCTCTAACCTTGACATTTGTTGTTATCATTGTTTAATCCTTACATTAATCTTCCATCTCAAAGTTCTCATCAACTTCTTCTTCTTCTTCTTTATTATTATATTATTAATAGTATTATTGGTGTTATTACTACTACTACTATACTATTACTATTACTATTACTATTATTATTGTTGTTGTTGTTTGTTGTTACTATTGTTGTTGTAGTTATAATTTATACAAGTAACCTCCCTGTGGTTCGACCCCGGTCTTGCCGGGTTATTTATTACTTCGACACTCCTGCACTTGGGAAAAGACATCAATCTTTTGGTCGTGTCAAGTTTTTGGCGCCGTTGCCGGGGAGGTAAATTCTTGTACAAATTATAGTATTATTTTATTTTTCTTGTATCTAATTTGTTTCTTTTTTTTGTTTTTTCTTTCTTCCTTTTTTCTCTTCCTACACGTGCATGAGAGTTGGTCACGTACATTAAGTGGTAGACTTTGTAGGGTATCCTCATCATTTTCAGAAAATATGGCCGAAGAAGATAACCAATCACTTCATAATGAGAATAATGAGAATATTCGGGTTAGAACACTTAGAGACCACATGAATCCCACAAGAACAAGTGCACCCTCATGCATAGTTTTTCCACCTGATGCATCTCATTTTAATTTTAAGACAGGCATTATTCAACTTTTACCATCTTTTCATGGCTTAGATTTAGAAAATCCATACTTGCATTTAAGGGAATTTGAGGAGGTTTGCAACACGTATAATGACTCAAATTGTAGCATGAACACCATTAGATTGAAGCTTTTTCCTTTTTCATTAAAAGATAAAGCTAAAACATGGCTACAAAATTTGAGACCTGGATCCATTCGTGCTTGGGATGAAATGCAACAACAATTTTTAAAGAAGTTTTTTCCATCCCACAGAACAAACTCTTTCAAAAGACAAATCACTTTCTCTCAAAAACCAGGAGAAACATTTTATCAATGTTGGGATAGGTATCGAGACTTGCTTAATACTTGCCCCATCATGGTTTTGAAACATGGAGATTAGTTTCACATTTTTATGAAGGATTAACTCCTAGAGATAGGCAAATGGTTGAATTGATGTGCAATGGAACTTTTGAGATAAAGACCCTAATGAAGCAATGGAGTACTTAGATTTGCTAGCTGAAAATGCAAAATTGGGACACACACAGGTACTTATGAGGCACCAAGTAAAACCCAACCTCATACATCTAGTGGGGTATGTACAACCTTAGGGAAGATCATGACCTCCAAGCCAAGTTTGCATCTTTAGCTAGAAAAGTTGAGGCACTAGAATTAAAAAGAGTGGTCAATTAAAATCTGTTCAAGACATTGCGTGTCAAATCTGTGAAACCAACGAACATTCAACCAATGACTGTCCAACCTTGCCTTCTTTTAAAAATGTCTCCATGAACAAGCCCATGCATTAAACAGTTTTCAAAGGCCCAACCATAACCCATATTCGCAAACATACAACCCTGGTTGGAGAAATCACCCAAATTTCAATTGGAAGAGTGATAACAATAATGCACAAACTTCACAGCCACCGTTTCAAGCACACCATAATTTCCAAAATTCTCATGGATATGCACCTCCTTATGCTCCCCCTAGAAGAAATCTTGAGGAAACATTGCATGCATTTATGGAAAAGCAAGAGGCAATTAACACTCAACTTGCTCAAAGCATGACAGATTTTAAAGATACTCTTGCAAAGTTCACATCTGCTCTCAGTTTCCAAGAGAAAGGTAAGTTTCCATCTCAACCACAACAAAATCCAAAGGGGCAATACAACGAGTGCAAGTAGTTCGGGAAGCCAACACATGGATCACGTAAAATCAGTCATCACTCTTCGCAGTGGTAAGGTTATTGAAAAACCCATTCTTGAACCTTGTGAGAATGATGATGAGTCAATCTCTGAGGGTAAGGAAAGGGTTGAATCTGATCATTGCAAGAAAAGACTGATTCTCCCAGCACTTCCATTTCCTCATGCCATGACCAAACAAAGGAAAGTCAATCACAACTCTGAAATCTTTGAAACTTTCAAACAGGTAAGGATCAATATACCTTTGTGGATGCTATTAAACAGGTTCCTTCTTATGCTAAATTTTTGAAAGATCTGTGCACTGTGAAGAGAAAACTGAATGTGAAAAAGAAAGCCTTTTTAGCCGAACAAGTAAGTGCCATTCTTCAGAACAATAATGCATTGAAATATAAAGACCCTGGTTGTCCTACAATTTCTTGCTTTATTGGAGAACATAAAATTGAAAGAGCTTACTTGATCTTGGAGCTAGTGTGAATTTACTTCCATATTCAGTTTTTCAAAGTCTCAATCTAGGTGAGTTAAAACCAACTTCTGTAACTCTTTTACTTGCCGATAGATCTGTAAAAGTGCCTAGAGGAATAGTTGAAGATGTGTTAGTACAAGTCGATAAATTCATTTATCCTGTGGATTTTATTGTCTTGGACACACAACCTGTTGAAGCATGTAATTCATTTCCTGTTATTTTAGGACGTCCGTTTCTTGCAACTTCTAATGCATTGATTAATTGTAGGAATGGACTGATGAAGCTATCATTTGGGAACATGACATTGGAGATGAATATTTTCAACATTTGCAAGCAACCTGGATGATAATGATTTACAAGAAGTAGATTTATTGAAGAATTGTTTATGATCAATTGAATCTACTTTGAGTAATACTGAGTTTGATGAATCTGAAGATTTGCAAATGATTTATTCCCAGGAAGAAATCACGGATGAAAAAGGCACCGAAAATGTTGATGCGAATCTTTTGTCAAGAGTGACAACAGATTCGACATCTGACATCACACCAACGATGATTACTTTCCTGACAATCCTTACTTTCTCTTAGTTCAATGCCTTGGTTTGCTAAAAATATCAATTTTTGCTACAGGAGATTTGCCAACTCACTGGAGTACCGAAGACAAAGGTAAGTTTTTGAACGAAGTGAAGAAATTTTATTGGGATGACCCTACTTATTCAATATTGTCCTGATCAAATATTTCAAAGATGCATTCCTGACAATGAGGTAAGTAATGTCATTAAACTTTGTCATTCTGAAGCATGTGGGAGTCATTTCTCGTCAAAAAAGACAGCTGAAAATCTTACAAAATGGATTTTATTGGCCCACCATGTTCAAGGACACACATGCATTCTGCAAAACTTGTGAAAATTGTCAAAAATTGATACTGGTCAAAAAGTTTTGCTTTATAATTCTCGACTCCATTTATTTCCTGGAAAGCTAAGATCAAGATGGAGCGGTCCATTTATTGAGAAACATGTGTATCCTTATGGGGCCTTTGATATTGAGAATCCAAAGAATGACAATGTTTCTAAGAAATGGACATCGTTTGAAAGCTTACTTTGATAATTTTCCTAGTGAAAATGAATCCATTGGTTTGAATGATCCTGTAGATAAAGGTTGATTATTTTGTTTTTCTCACATTGTTTTTGTGTTTCTTTTGGTGTGACTCTTGTTTTGCTAGTCTCTCTCACCCGGTCAAATGGCGGATAACGGTACTCCGTGACTTAGTCGGTTCTTTCAGTTTCCTATAATAACTGATATCTGTATATATTTGTGCAATTCTTTGCTCTTTCTCCAATTCTCATTTGAAAATGGACACCACTCTTGAAAAATTGAAAAAGTACTTTCCCGCTCTGCCTCAGAATGCGATTACAAAAATTTACCGTGCTAGGTGTGCAAGATTGAAGTTGTTAATGAATCATGGAATTCCTGAAGATATTCGCTGGCTGATTGAAGCAAAGGTCCGATTATTAGGTGAGTCCTCCAATTCTTTCATTTCACACATGCCTGGAACAGGTAAAAGCACTTTTGCAAAGAAACGTCGTGCAAAACGACTGAAAGTCTGTCACCGATGTGCCAGATGGACTTGTAATGCAACATGTCGTTCTTTAGGAATGGTATCTATAAACCGTGAAGATAAAATACAATTCATTAAGGATGGCCTGAGTAAGGGGTCTTTAGATAATCTTTTGTTGACCCTTGAGACGCATCCTAGTGGAGATGTGCATCGTGCAATTCATGATTTATGGCCCCATTTTCATAAAGAACATGATAGACTTAGTCTTGGGAATCTGACTAAAAAAGACCCTGTTTGCCAGTTTTTAAGAAAACTGGATGGGAAGCCTATCCCCGACCCATAGAGGGCGTTTAAGCCGTTCTTGGACGTAAAACCAAGGGAAGATGTGAGCCACAATCACAACTACCTGTACATACACATGCTTTTTCAAAATAAATAAATAAAGAGAGAAAGAGAGAGAGTGTGTGTGAGACTCCAGCTGGCCTACATATAGGTGATATGATTGCATTTTCAATTCCGCATCTATAAAATCTTCTCTTCCTTCCCCTCATTTCTACTCAACCTTACATTAGACAGATATAGAAGTGTGTAGAAATGGCAGGTCCCTCAAGTTATCACATAAAAAATATTTGTGTTTTCGGTGGATCCAGTCCTGGGAAGGAAATAGCTTTTTTAGAAGCAGCAAATCATCTTGGTCAGGTACTAGCTGAGAGAAAGATTCATTTAGTGTATGGGGGAGGCAGCCTTGGGTTAATGGGGGGTGTGGCAATAGCTGCATTTTTAGGAGGTAGTCAAGTTTTGGGGGTCGTCCCCGAAGCTTTAACAAAAGGGGACATCATTGGAAGAACAATTGGAGAGGAACTACAGGTCTCCACAATGTTTGATCGAATGAATACAATGTTTAACCATGCTGATGCCTTCATTGCCTTACCAGGTGGTCTGGGCACATTGGAAGAGATCTTTCATATTTCCTCTTGGGCCCAACTTCACATTCACCATAAACCTATCGGTCTCAATGTTAATGGTTTTTATGATAATTTGTTGTCTTTTCTTGATCAAGCTGTGGAACAGGAATTTCTAACATCTTCGGCACGACAAATCATAATCTCTGCTGCTACTGCTGAACAGTTGATCGACAAACTACAATCTTTCACCCCTGTAATTGATCCTTCCATGAGTCGCATAAATTGGTCAACTACAGAAAGCCGTAAAAAGCTTAGATTGGATTTGAGCCTTCGTTTGTGAATCCTTGTGTCTTTTGGTTTTATTTCTAGCATAGTATTTTGTTCTGTTATTTCTTATATTTGTTTAAGTGTGTTTCAGGTTTGTCAGTGTTCGTTGTTTCAGGTAATGTCTATACTCTATCTTTCTACCTTAGGACATTGAGGACAATGTCTCGTTTTGGTTGGGGGGAGAGGGTAGTAGTATTAAAAAAAAAAAACTAACCAACTAACTAACTGTTTTTGTTTTAAAAACCATTTGGCAAAACTGTTATTACTAGGATGGCAGAGTAAGGGGAATTTTATTGACTCTTGAGACGCATCTTAGTAAACATTTTCTAATGGTTATTTGCAATATTCATAACAAGGCCTATTAGAATACTTCTTGAAATATTCAGGTTTACAAACTCTCGCATTGTTATCACTTGGTTCTGCTCATATACTCATTTAACAAATATTCTTAAACCTTCATTTTCACACACACACTTTAACATATGATTGTGGGTTGCACATTGGATTATTACATTATTTATGTTCTTTTGTTAAAGGTAACAACTAAGGGATAGGGATAGTCTATAATTTGCAAAAAAAAACAAAAAAACAAAAAAAAACAAAAAAACAAAAAAACAAAAAAAAAACAAAAACAAAAAAAAAAAGAAAAAAAGAAAAGAAAAATGATGATAATAAAAACGTAGATAAGTTTGGTTTCGTAGCCTCCCTAACCTAAGCAATTAAGCCCAAAGGGGTGTTTTAACACCTAATACCCTAAAGTCAACTGACTTGGGAGCTATTGGCCCAAAGCTTGTTACATGGGTTAAGGAGAAAAGCTTAAGGGAATCAAACATTGCACTATCTACGTATCAGTATCTGCAACCCGAGTTACTAAGCTCGTAGGGGTGTCTCAACACCTAATGCCCTAAGATCAACTGGTCTGGGAGTCATTAGCCGAAAGCTCGTTACATGGGTTAAAGATGCATTGTGTTTTAAGTTATATGTATTAAAAAAAAAAAAGTAAAATAAAATAAAATAATCCCAACCCAAGGAAGTTAACCTTAAACATTAGAACAAAATATTGTTTTCTTCCAATAAAAGCCCCATCATCTATGTTTCATACATTGAGCACATAACAAGGAAGGTTTATTAATATTTTGTTTAAGAGGTATTGAGCAGACATATAAAATTTAATGAGAGTTTGTTTATCTGGATAGATTAATGGAAGTTGAATGATGAATGCCTTGCTTTGTGGAAATTGCAAATTGTTTTTCTATTTTAACGCCTTAATTACTAGGGACTAGTAATAAGCTGGTTGGGGGGGTGTGATTAGTACTTGAAAGTGCATTTTTATCAAGGTTTTATATCATCATTTTGCACTTGAAGTATCAATAACTTCTTAACTAAAGCATGTTTTATAATAATATATCTAATTATATAAGATACCTTTATTTATGGTAAATGTTCATCTTAAATGCAGGCCTATCACATAAATGAAAGAATTGATTGATGAGTTGAAGTACTGAAATTGAAAGGACAAAGAGATGGCCAAACTTAGAAAAGAGATGCTGGTGCAGTTCAAACTGGAACACTGTTCGGTAATTGGGTCATATCTGGAGCTGTAGATCTTGGATTTAGGTCCATTTTATATGGATGGAAAGATAAGACATAGGCCTACAACTTTCATGTGGAGCCCAAGATTTAACAAGGCTGTTTTCAAGTCCAAATTGTAGCAACAAAGAAGAAGTCCGAATCTGTCCTGCAGCCCAGACACTGTTCAGTGTTCAGCCCATATCTCAAGTTCTAGAAGTCCAAATGATCTCAAATTTTTACCCTGGAAAGATGAGACAATTGCCTAGAACTTTCATGAATTAAGTTTGTTCAAATTATGACGTCATCAATGACGTTTTTGGCAGACAAAAAGATAAGAATTGTCACCAAGTCAAGATGTGGCCACCCACTCATCAATTAGTCAACTAATCAATAGTTCCGAATTTTGGCCTATAAAAGGAGGCATTTGCCATGTATTTAGGCATCTTGGTGTTCAGATCAAGATCATGCTCTTGCTTTCTCTCTTTGTATTGCTTATGCTTTGCTTTCATTAATATCAAGTTTATGCCTTTCATTTCCTTTCCTTTACTTAGTTAACTTTTATCTTACTTATGTTCTTATCTTGTTTATTTATGTTTCTTTCTTTCATTATGTCTAGCTAAGTTAATTATGTCAAGGTGAAAAGGTTACACTAATGGTGTAAGGATAAGTATAATATAAACTCAATATGGACTTTAATGTTGGATACTAACATGCTTTATATTTGTTATCTTGTTCACTTTTAATACTTTGCTTGTTAAATGGTTAATCTAGATTTATGTTGTATAACACTTGGTACAACAAATACTTGGCACTTTCATAGCCCATACTGTATGGTATAACCGACACCTGAGCTATGAAAGGAACTTGATTTGTTGTTAACATAAGTTATAATCATGAATGCCTGAAAACATTTACAAGTATTAGCATTATTCGAATAAGATAACTAATGTAATCATGTTAACAATTTATAACCCGATTGTAACCTCCTTTGTGTGTGGTTTCCAGTTGAGTAGAGTTTATACTATACTTGTTTGAAATACTATTAGTGGATCCTCTAACCTTGACATTTGTTGTTATCATTGTTTAATCCTTACATCAATATCATATCTCAAAGCTCTCTTTAAACTTATTATTATTACTTTTGTTGTTATTGTTGTTATTATCTATAATTTATACAATTAACCTCCCTGTGGTTCGACCCCGGTCTTGCCGGGTTATTTATTACTTCGACACTCCTGCACTTGGGAAAAGACATCAATCTTTTGGTCGTGTCAAGGGGCTCGACTTGGCACGATCGAAAACTTGGACGAAGGACTGTTCAAGGCATGCGAGTGACTCAACAGCTGACGAAGCAAGAGCTGGCAGATAGGGCTGCCAGGTGAGCATGCAGAACGTGGGCTAGTGGCAGTCATGGTCTTCCTAGATCATGGAATCATGGGGCAGAACGTGGGTGAAGTGGCAGCCTCCTGGGGGCAGAACGTGGGAGCATAACTAGAGTGCTCTCCAAGCTGCTGAGATCATGGAGATCATAGGGGAGAAAGTGCCCCACTATGTCCTGAAAAATAGGAGATCATGGGTGAGCCTTGCAGCTCACATACTTGGCTATAAATAGTTGTTGATGCTCTTAGATGCATGGAGATGTAGAGCACAGGCAGAATAGAGAGCATACGAGATGGGGAATGCATAGAGAGAAATAACGTGTGTAAGCTTGATTGTGTAACATGCGAACTTTGTGCATAGCACACTCATTGTGTAATCCTTTGTTGACGAGATAAATAAAGGTTGAGAGTTCTTCTTGTATTCTCGGTGTGCTTTGTGTTGTGCAATTCTTCTTGTGTATTCCGCTTGTCTTCTAACTTGGGAAAGTGGGGAAACCTCTCGGGTGAGGGAAACACTTAGTTACTAGGCAAACACAAGTGGGATTGGCGAGGGAAGGCTGAGTCTAGCGAGGGACTAGGCTGCCGCACGGGTTTATTCACGGAGCGAAAAATTACCCCGTGACAATTGGTATTAGAGCGCGGTTGCATTCTTGGCAGAACGACGAGACTGTTCTGTGGACAGCAGATCGAAGGAGTGGTTTGTTGAAGCTATCGTTGGGATAGTTTGCGAAGTTGATATCTGAAGTTTCATGCTAGCGGGTATGGAGACTATTCGAGAAAGGTTGCTTCGTCTAGAGGGCTGGATGGGCGAAATTCCTAATGAAGAAGATCGTTCAGTTCAAGATTGACTTGAGTTGGCTATGGAAATCGCGGAGAAGGCTGCTGAACAGTATGTAGAACTTGCGGCAGAGATGAGCTAAAAGTTGCAAGCTGTTGACGCAGAGTTGGCTGTCTTGAAGCAAGCAGTCGCAGCTGCATCCGGGGGTGCAGGTTCTTCTAAGCCTAAGGTTCTAGAGCCGAAACCATTCGATGGGGTGCGGAGTTCCAAAGAGTTGGAGAACTTTTTATGGGACATGGAGCAATACTTCAGCGTGGCAAAGATTCGATTGGCTGAACAAGTGAACATCGCAGTGATGTATCTCACGGGAGATGCAAAATTATGGTGGCGGACAAGGTCCAAGGAGGATCTTAATGCTGGTAGGCCAAAAGTGGAGACATGGGAGATTCTGAAACGTGAATTTCTGCCCAACAACACGTCCTGGATTGCAAGGGAAGACTTGAAAAAGTTACGGCAAGATGGGTCGGTAAGGGATTACGTGAAGAAATTTAGTTCTTTAATTTTGGATATTGATAATATGTCCGAGGAGGACAGAACGTTCAATTTTCTGTCAGGACTTCAGCCGTGGGCACAGTTGGAGTTGCGTAGGCAGAAAGTTTCAGACTTGTCTTCGGCCATTTCGGCTGCCGATGGGTTGGCAGATTTTGGAGCAGGCGCTAGCAAAGGGAATGCTGGAGCATCTTCTGATTCATACCCACTGATGGACAGGTATGAAATGAAAAGGAAGAAGAAAGGGCTTGGTGGAGGAGAACCTAAGCAGGCTGATGGCAATGGGAAGTCAGAAGCCAAGGGCAAGGAAAAGGTCTCGAAATCAAGTTCGGGCTGTTTTATTTGCGAGGGGAAGCACTTCGCAAGGGACTGCCCGCTGAGAGCACAACTTAGTGCTATTTCCGTGGAGAAGGATGGAGAAGGAACAACATACGTAAATCCTATACATGTGCTCAACACTAAGCTAGTCGATGAGGACTTAGGCATGGCCAAACTGCCTTGGGTGAGGCAGAATTGGGGGAGTTTTGTAACTTTGACGATGAACAGATCATGGTTTAACTCTAGGCATGAGAATGCGCCAATGAAAAACACATTGCGTAGAATCTGGCAGCGATGGACAGCGGCAGCCTTGCATGGGCAGAGGCGAATTCGGCAGGATGTGTTGATTGCTGAAAAACAGACAAGTAAGCAATATTTTTTATACTTGCAGTTTTGGGGCACGCAGAATGGTTGGAGAACTAGATGTTCGTATGGGAGCTCATGTGGTTCTTCGAAGGGATTTTGTGTGGATGTATTTTGTGAAGGAAGGGACGGATTCCTTAGGTGCTAGGTGTGGCATCTAAACTTTGCGAAAACATGCTTGCGAGTATGATGAGTTTAACATTTGTGGAAAACTAACGAACCAAACAGAATGTGTCACAGCTTGGTTTTGAAACAGGTTGACGAAATTCGGTGGACTGAATTGTTGTTGAATGTGGGCAAAGCTAAGAGGTTTCGTGGGAGAAACATGGAGTGTGACGAGGAACAGATGCGGTGCAAGGTTTGTAACAGTGTTAAATGTGCACGAGGCACACACTTCGGCAGGCTGTTCAAAACAGGGCCTAAAGGTGCTGGCAGCCATGCCAACAGTGGGAGAAATCGGCAGCGCAGATTTATGTGGCTGTAGGTTCGTCAAAGGAAAATCGGCAGCGCAGATTGTTGACGAACATTGGCTTGACGATGGAATGTCCAAGCCAGGCAGGAAAACTCGTCAGGGGCATAGGCTGACGAGAACTAGGGCTGTCGAAGAATTCGGCAGCGAAGACATTGGCAGCCTGCACGCAGATGCGAATTTGGCAGCGCAGGAATTGGCAGCCTGCACGTAGATGCGAATTCGGCAGGGCGCAGCAGCTTGTGCAAGTCGTTGGCTCGACTTGGCACGATCTGAAACTTGGACGAAGGACTGTCCAAGGCATGTGAATGACTCAACGGATGACGCAGCAAGAGCTGGCAGCAGGGGCTGCCAGGTGGGCATGCAGAACGTGGGTAGTGGCAGTTATGGATATCCAAGATCATGGGATCATGGGGGCTGACCAGGGGTTGCTCTCAACCCACTAAAGATCATGGGGGATCATGGGGGGAAAACTTCCCACTACTTGGTAGATAATGGGGCCACTATGTTCATGGGTGAACATGGGTGAGATAGTGTCCCACTACTTCCTTAAAAGTAGGAATGGGGGGTGTGCCTTGTAAATGCTTGTCTATAAATACTTGTTGTAGCTTTTGGTTGAGGGGGCAACATGTATGGGCATGCAGCAGCATGCGTTGGGAATGTTCAACATGTAGGGGCATGCAAGAACATATAGAGCACTAGCTACAAATTAAATATTATTTGCAAGGAACATTCTGAACATAAAACAGCAATTGCCCTGATACCAATTGCTCTAATACCAATTGTCACGGGGTAATTTTTTGCTCCGCGAATAAACCCGTGCGGCAGCCTAGTCCCTCGCTAGACTCAGCCTTCCCTCGCCAATCCCACTCGTGTTTGCCTAGTAACTAAGTGTTTCCCTCACCCGAGAGGTTTCCCCACTTTCCCAAGTTAGAAGACAAGCGGAATACACAAGAAGAATTGCACAACACAAAGCACACTGAGAATACAAGAAGAACTCTCAACCTTTATTTATCTCGTCAACAAAGGATTACACAATGAGTGTGCTATGCACAGAATTCGCATGCTACACAATCAAGCTTACACACGTTATTTCTCTCTATGCATTCCCTATCTCGTATGCTCTCTATTCTGTTATGCTAAGAGCATCAACAACTATTTATAGCCAAGTATGTGAGCTGCAAGGCTCACCCATGATCTCCTATTTTTCAGGACATAGTGGGGCACTTTCTCCCCCATGATCTCCATGATCTCAGCAGCTTGGAGAGCACTCCAGTTATGCTCCCACGTTCTGTCCCCAGGAGGCTGCCACTTCACCCACGTTCTGCCCCATGATCCCATGATCTAGGAAGACCATGACTGCCACTAGCCCACGTTCTGCATGCTCACCTGGCAGCCCCATCTGCCAGCTCTTGCTTCGTCAGCTGTTGAGTCACTCGCATGCCTTGGACAGTCCTTCGTCCAAGTTTTCGATCTTGCCAAGTCGAGCCCCTGACTTGCACAAGTTGCTGCGCGCTGCCGAATTCGCATCTGCGTGCAGGCTGCCAATTCCTGCGCTGCCGAATTCGCATCTGCGTGCAAGCTGCCAATGTCTTCGCTGCTGAATTCCTCGACAGCCTCAGTTCTCGTCAGCCTATGCCCCTGACGAGTTTTCCTGCCTGGCTTGGACATTCCATCGTCAAGCCTATGTTCGTCAATAATCTACGCTGCCGATTTTCCTTTGACGAACCTACAGCCGCATAAATCTGCGCTGCCGATTTCTCCCACTGTTGGCATGGTTGCCAGCACCCTTAGGCCCTATTTTGGACAGCCTGCCGAAGTGTGCACCTCGTGCACGTTTAACACTGTTACAAACCACCCCCACCAAAAGAACCCGACGCCCTCGTCGGACAGATTCGAAGTATCCTTGCACCGCATCTGTTCCTCGTCACACTCCATGTTTCTCCCACGAAACCTCTTAGCTAGTGCTCTACATGTTCTTGCATGCCCCTACATGCTGGACATTCCCAACGCATGCTGCTGCAGGAATTTAAATATTATTATTTTTATTTATTTAATAAAAATTAAATATAAAATAATGTACAAATTTTAAATTTAAAAAGTTTTTACTCAAGAAAATATGTTAAAAAATAATATAATTCATATCTTGTAAACTTACTTAATAATTTAAAATTTTAAATTGAATAAGTTATTTGCAATAATTTTTCAAAAAAATACATACATGTTTAAAAAAAAAGTTTCTTAAAGCAATGTGAATAATTGGATTCAGATATTCATCTGCCCTATCTATGTCGATTTCAGACCAGAATTCCATGTAAAACATAGGGTCTCCATTATTAAACAGAAGCTAGAAACCTAAAAAGTTTAATGCAAGACTTGTATAAAAGTTTTGTGGAAGCTTTATCTCTATTTATCTACGTACCTTGATGACATTTTTCAACATTTTAAACCTTTAATATTTATCTTCAATTAAAGGATGTTTATTTTATGTAAAATATTGTATAGGATATAAAATATTTTACAAATAAATCTAGAAACTTAATTTATTAATTAATTTTTTTAGCTTAAATAGGTCTATACAATATTTTTTTAAATAATAATCAAATCTTAATGTCATAAATCTTTCACCTGCCACTACCATTCAATCACTGATTTTGAACACGTTTTTCTTAAATATTTTACAAGTAATACTATAATCTAGAAATTTAGCTGCTTTAGATATCTTCCTTGAATTTGTTTACACGGTTAGACGACCCTTATTCAATGGTGGGAGAAATTCAAAGGAGCAATCTACTACATGATTTGTCAAAGTTTTCTTAAAAGATAAAAGAAAATATTATCATTACAACTAGCCAGTGCCACTGGCATGCGGTGTTTTGTGGCTTTGATCTTGAACCATTAAGAAAAAAAATTCTAAGAGTTTGTCTTCCTAAAATATTTAATATTTTTGAAAAACATTTGGTGCAGCTAGGTAGGGAAATCGAAACATATATTTGATATCCTTAATTGATTTAATGTAAAATGATATTTTATCATTAGGAAAAACTATGATAAAGAAATGTGAAAAATGTATGGCATGCAGTGAATATAAGGAGAAAAGTAGCAGCAAAAACAGAGATGTCAGTCCATGGATTGTTGAAATAAACCTGCTTCAAGTTTTCCTTCCACTTGTGCCTACGCTTTCTGCAATGTAAAGTCAGCTCTTCGCAGACACCGGAAAGAAAACCATTTGCACTGACAAAATTTTCTTTTTGAAGATGTAAAGGACATTTGACAGTACTGCTTCGTCACTGTTTAGCAGAATTTTCAAATTCTCATTACGAGCGAGTACTTCCACATCATTAGGACCACTGACGAGGCAGCTGATGAAAGTAATATTGTCATTTACGAAAGGATCCTCAAACCTATAATGGCATTGCTCAAAGGCCTGGAGATTTTTGAATAAGATTTCTGCGCTGTCATCTATTTTTAGTTGTGGAATTTCTAGAATCCCATTACTGAATCTTATGTCTAATAATGAGCTTTTTTTAGGGATGCTTAAACTTCACTCCAGATTGATGGAGCTCCGTTGCAGTGGGTGCGCTTAAATAAGCTTCTTCTTCCGCTGAGATAGAATTTGAGAATGTTAATCTATGTTTCTCTACCTTCTAAGGTCAGAGATAACCATATATATATATATACAATCCTTGGAGTGTCTGTTACTAGGAGAAACGGTTATAACAAGAAGAAACTAACTGCCATTACAGCTGGCTTAACTAACATAACTGTATAACTAACTTTCTGTTATGTGCAACTAACTTTAACTAACTTGCTATTTACATAACAGACTCTTCCAGCATTGGTTCCAGTGTTGGTTTATCATCCCCCGCAAGTGAAAGGGTTTGGGGATGATGCACAGTTGTGACTTGAGGAACAAGAACCTTGCACTTGGGAGATGCTTGGTCAATAGATCGGCTGGCTGCTCTTCAGTAGGAACAAACTGCAGCTGTAACTTTCCTTTGAGAACTTGGTCACAAATGAAGTGGAGATCAATCTCTATGTGCTTCGTTCGTGCATGGAAAACAAGATTCTTCGTCGTATGATAAACACTAATATTGTCATACCAGAGAAGAGGAATAGCAGGAGGAGAAACACATAGCTCCTGTAGTAAAGCCTGCATCCAAATGATTTCAGCAATAGCTAAAACAAGTCCCCGACACACTGATTCTACACTGCTGCGAGACACTACCTTCTGTTTCGTAGAGGACCAGGAGACTAAGTTATCCCCTAGATAAACTACATATCCACTCGCACTTCGCAGATCATTAGGTTGAGCCCCCAGGTCTGCATCTGTGAAACCTTCAACTGTCAAATGAGTGGAAGGACGTAGCAACAAGCCATCATGCAAAGTGCCTTTGAGATATCGAAGGATCCTTTTGACAGAAAGCCAGTGAGCTGTGGTTGGTTGTTGCATGAATTGGCATGCCTTATTAACAGCAAAAGCAATGTCAGGTCTAGTAATGGTAAGGTACTGAAGGGCACCTACTATACTGCGATATTGAGTGACCTCTTCCACAGGAGCACCATCAAACTTGGATAAATTTTGCCCAACAGTGTCAGGAGTTTTGGCAGCTTTGGTATTAAGCATTGCTGTGCGATACAGTAAATCAGAGGTATACTTTGTTTGGCTTAAATGCATAGAGCCTTCATGGTAAGAAACCTCTATTCCTAAAAAGTAAGAGAGTCACCCCAAGTCTCGTAAAGCAAAGACATAATCAAGTCTAGTAATGAGTGAAGAAATCTGTTGAGATGAGCTGTCGGTGATGAGAATATCATCCATATATATGAGAACTATTAGAGTTATGGATGCATCAAAATAAAGGAACATTGAACTGTCGGTCCTAGAGTTACTAAATCCCCATTGTAAAAGAGCAGAGCTGAGCCGTTGAAACCAAGCTCGTGGAGCTTGTTTCAAACCATATAAAGCTTTCTTCAATCTACAGACTTTGGTGGGAAACTTAGGATCCTCGTAGCCTGGAGGTTGAGTCATATAAACCTGCTCCTCTAACTCACCATTTAGAAATGCGTTATCAACATCAAGCTGGCGAATTTCCCACTGAAAACTGATTGCAACAGTTAAGATGATTCGAATAGTGGCAGCCTTAACAACCGGACTAAATGTTTTAAAGTAATCAAGGCCAAGAGTTTGATGATACCCTTTAGCCACAAGCCTGGCTTTATACCTGTTGATTCTCCCATCTGGCTTGTGCTTCAACTTATATACCCACTTACAACCGATTATATTAACAGCAGCAGGCTGGTCAACAAGATCCCAAGTATGGTTTTTATGTAGAGCAGCTATCTCTAGATCCATAGCCTGAGTCCAATTTGAATCTTTGAGGGCCTGACTGAGAGTGTATGGTTCTGAGATTTTTGTAGCAGATAGATCAAAAATGGTCTTTTTCTTGGTTATACCATGCATCAATCTTGTGGTCATTCGTGGAGCTGGAGCAGAACAGGTATCCTGATCCTCATGAATTGATGCAGGTTCAGAATGAGAGACAGGAGTGGATGTGGAACCACTCATAGAATGTGTACTGTCACTTGGGAGGGGTAAAACATACTGTGGTGGTGAGTGATTGGTATTTGTAGGTAAAGAACTAGTGAAAGGTAAGATAGCTGGAGTGAGGATCTCTGCTGGGGGATCACTGGTAAGGGAAGGTGTAGTGAAAAGGAATTTGGTTTCATCAAATACAACATGGGGTGTGACATATACACGTCCAGTCAGAGGATCAAGGCACAAATAACCTTTGTTTTGGAAGCTATACCCAAGAAAAACACACTGAAGAGATCGGTACTGTAACTTGTGACTATTATAGGGACGAATGAATGGATAACACAAGCAACCAAACACTCTGAAAGACTTGTACTCAGGAATTTTGTGAAAGAGAGTGTAATAAGGTGAGTCATTATTTAGTACCTTGCTTGGCATTCTGTTGATAAGGAAAGTGGCTGACTGGAAGGCATATTGCCAGAACTACTTTGGTAAGGAGGCGTGAGCTATTAAAGCCAACCCAGTTTCCACAACATGCATGTGCTCCTCTCTACTCTCCCATTCTGAGCTGAAGTATAAGGGCAAGAAAACCGATGCAAGATGCCAGATTGTTGGAGAAAGGTCATAAAGGATCGATATTCACCACCATTGTCAGATTGTAGACATTTTATTTTTGCATCAAACTGATTTTCTACTTGAAGTTTGAACTGTTTGAAAACTGAGAGAGCTTGATCCTTGGTTTGCAGAGGATAGAACCATGTATAACGTGAATAGTCATCGAGAAAGAGGATGAAGTATTTTGCACCTGATGTAGACTTGAGCATGGCAAGTCCCCAGATATCAGTGTGAATAAGTTCCAAAGGTTTGGAAGCACGGGAAAGTGAAAGATGAGTAGGCAACCTGTGACTTTTAGCCATTTGACAAGAAGGGCAAACAGTAGAGCAAACAACAACTTTATTCCTTTCACAAGAGACATTACAACTTTGCATTACTTGAACTACAATGTTAGTGGCAACATGACCTAGTCTGTGATGCCAAAGTTCCACTTTATTATGAATAGGACTGAGTCTATAGGAATGAAAAGTAGAAAGATTACGAACTCCAACATACACCATTTTCTTGTTTCTGTGCGATACTGGAAACCTGTAAAGCCCATTCTCAAGTCTGCCTCGCGCTAGCACCTTCTTTGTATGCAGGTCCTTCACAATGAAACTATTAGACCAAAACTCAATTAAGGCATTATTGTCTGAGCAGAATTTAACAACACTTATCAAGTTGGCTGAGATAAAAGGAACATGAAACACCTTTCTGAGCTGGAAAGAATGTGAATTAGAGACTAGCTTGTGGGAACTAGTGTTGGAAATGGATAGATGCTTACCATTACCAACTGTGACTCTATCTGTGCCTGTGTAAGGTGCAGAATTGTTGAGGTTCCCTTCATTCTGAGTCAGATGATGACTTGCTCCAAAGTCAAGATACCAATCGTCATCTGCAGGATTATGAGAAGATGCAACCATAGCAGGTATTGTGTTTTGATTTCCAGCATTCAAAGGGGAAGTACCATTGTTTTGTGAGTTTTGATACGAAATATCAAACCGATGGTAACAAACATGAATAGTATGACCAAACTTGCCACACAATTGACATTGTGGCTTTTCAGAGTTGGTTGAATTGTGTCTCCCATTATATCCATATCTACCCCCACGACCACGACCTCTGTAGGTGTAGTTGCTGGCATTTGAAATATGGCTTTGTCCTCGGCTGCCATTGTATTTTCTTCCACCACCTCTGTTATTAGAGGAAGAGGCATAACAGGCAGACATAGAGGAGATGTGATCAATTGAGCTTTGTTGCTCAAGACGATGCTCAAATGCTAGTAGCATACTATGAACTGCTTCAATAGAGATCTTGTCATCTCTAATGTTGATGGCATTAACTGCTGCATTATAGTCAGAACCAAGGCCTCCAAGGAGATTCATTACTTGATCTTGTTCTAAGACAGGTTCTCCAATGGCTGCTAGATTATCTGTAGCTCCTTTGACCTTCATGATGTAATCTATCATGGACAAAGATCCTTTCTTCGTGGATTGTAATTAAAGCCGTAGTTGCATGATTTTGGCTTTTGAGGAATATGAAAAAGTTTTCTCCAAAGCATTCCAAGCAGAGTGAGACGTATTGTAGCCAATGATCTATGCCATGACAGCCGGTGTGAGAGATGAGTATATCCAGCTGAGAATTTTGCGATCTTGTCTTCTCCAAGCGACAAACGATGGATTAATCACTCCTGGACTTAACTCCTTCTCTGGACAGATGGTTGTGCCATCTATGAAGTCCTCAAATCCATTGGCAAAGACAACATTATCAATCTAAAACCTTCATGAGACGTAATTTGATCGATCAAGTTTCACAGGTAATATATGATTGAGCATTTGATGAGTGTGAATGTCCATTGTTGTGCTTTGTCCAGAACCAACTGGACCAAAGGTAGATGAAGACTGATTAAATGCAGAAGCCATGGCTAAAAAAAGAGAGATACAAGCTCTGATACCGAGATAGAATTTGAGAATATTAATCTATGTTTCTCTACCTTCTAAGGTCAGAGATAACCATATATATATACAATCCTTGGAGTGTCTGTTATAAAGAGAAACGGTTATAACAAGAAGAAACTAACTGCCATTACAGCTGACTTAACTAACATAACTGTATAACTAACTTTCTATTATGTGCAACTAACTTTAACTAACTTGCTATTTACGTAACAGACTCTTCCAGCGTTGGTTCTAGTGTTGGTTTATCACGCTGGACTGTGCTGCTCTGTTAGCTGCTGACACTTTCTTAAGAAGTCAACAAAATCTAGGACTCCAGAAGAATTGATTATTTCCCAATTGTCCTCTTTTACCCAGTCAACCCAACTCCATAGTAAGAAGCCGCAGGTAAGCTCGATAATGGTACAATTCCCAGGATTGGCAGCAACACTGGATATCTCAAACAACTTCTTGAGGATGAAGAATGGAAGCTGATTTTCAAGCAAGTATATATCAAACACTACGTCAGCTAACTTCCATGGACGAAAGAAAATGTGGTCACTATGTCTACTTCCAAAAGACACGCTCACGAACTTCCAGTTCAGTAAGACCATAATTATGAAGACGTTGGAAGTTGGAAGAGAAGGATAGACTCGGTAACTGATTTACGAGAATAAATACAAGAACAAAGGTAAATAACAAGAAAAATAATAAGAAAAATAATATTTTTTTATGAAAAGTTTTCTCAAAAAATATATCTTTTTAGCTCTTTTTTTGTCTCTCTATACTTGTGAATTATTCTTTTGATTATAATTCTATTTATAAACCTCAAATCCTATTAAACTTCTCAAAGAAAATCTTAATCTAATAAGGAATCTAACATTCTCATTAAATAAAAATTCTAATAAACTAGTCTATTACAAATCATTTTTCATCAAGGATTCCCACATTAAATAGAATTCCTCCTTTAACTAGATTTTTTTATCTAATAATGATGAAACTCTAATAGATAATAATCTTAATATTGTGGAGTTCTAAAAATATTAAAACTCTTACATACTCTAAATTATATTAGCCTAAATCATAATTGATATTGAACTTCAACACTCCCTCTCAATATTAACTGTCATTATTGTTCATAACTCTCAACACATCTCTCATATTTGTAAAAACATCATATTTGAGTGGCTTTGTGAAAATATTTGCGACTTGGTCTTGAGTCTTCACAAACTTGACTTCAACTTTCTTATTTCCATTGCATTCTCTTAAATAATTAAATGTTGTGTCAATGTGCTCACTTTTGTCATGAAAAACTGGATTTTTAGCTAATGCAATGGCTGATGAGTTGTTCATATAAATCTTTGTAGGTTTTTTTTGTGGCATTCACAACTTTTTCAGTAATCTTCTTAGCCATATGAAATGACAAACACATGCTATAATAGCTACATATGCAGCCTCGCAAGTAGATAACATGATAATAGATTGATTCTTTGAACTTCATGTAAAAGTTGTTTCTCTCATGTTGAAAACAAAACCTGTAATGATGATCTTTTTAGCATCCATATCTCTAACTCAATCACTATTATTATAATCCATAAGATCAAAGCTATTACAATAACCATAGAATACACCAAGATCTATTGTACCTTTGATATATCGTAGAATTCGCTTCAAGACTTTGAAGTGAGTTGACGCACGTGAATACGCGGTGTTGGGGCAGTTTTGTTTATGTTTCTTTTTTGGAGTCACCATTTAGTATTTAGTGTAAAATCACTGAAAAACTCAGGTATACTTGTATTGTAAAAAATTTAAGAGCAAATGACTGATTGTGGCTACGAATTAGCACTCCTAACATATCCTACATGATATAAGCTACTCTATAATTTGATGTGGTTTAAAGGTTTTAATAGTTGTCTTATTAGCAGCCTATAAAAATTTTTAAAAAAATTCTTATCTTATCAAGTAAAGAAAATTGAAGTGTTCTAATATTAATATGAAAACAAAATAAAAATACATTTTATTTAATATGAAAAATATATCTTCCATATAAATTTATAATTCAAGATATTATAAAAAATAAGATTTTTGATATTTTTTATAAACAGATTATTAAACCTCAAAATATATGCAAAAATATATTCTTGAATTTTCATGTGAAATATGATATTTTTTTAAACATCTGGCCAAATACAAATTAAAACATTTAATTTTTTTTTCTTTTTGTTTCGGTTTTGACATTCGAAAACATACATAAAAAAAAATACAAAACACACCCAAACATTCTATTTTTACTATGTTTACTCACACATCACAGTTCCAAGTTTACAACGTAACTGAAATTTAAAATGCTACCAATAATTTGAATACACATTTCGGCGTCTAAAGATTACAAAATGGACTCGGGAACAGTGCTAGAAATTTTACTATGTTCACCGTCGCCGGTGATGTGAAAAATGAGGGGATCGGATATATCTCCTCCTTTATTCCTTTCCTGTGCCGGCGGTGTCACCGATGGAGACCTGAAAAAGAAAAGACGCAACACAAGTTTTGGTTTCCTTTCCTTCTCGTTTATGGATCTGCTTCTCTCCCTACGGATTTTTTTTTCTTTTGGTTTCGCCTTATTCTTCTCTGTTTCAGGTTGCCGGCGGTAAGACCAAGAGGCCGCTGGCATGACTAAGTTTTTGCTGAGTCGGGTCGCGGTGAGGGAAGAATGGTTGAGCTGCCGGTGAGATTTTTTTGGTCGTGGCTGAGAGAGGGAGAGGAAATAGAGGTAGCAGAGATGGGGGAAGGTCTGGTCTCCTGTTAGTGGGCGGCTGGAGTGAAGGTGGAGATGGTTTTGCTAGGGATGAAGGGAGGTGCAGTGGCCGGGAAGAAGGGAGAGTGAGGGTGGATCTGTGAGGGAGGAAATGTGGGCTCTGGGTGTGGCTGGCGGCTGGGGGGAGAAAGGAGAGTGGCTGGTTTTAGGTGCTGGAAATGGCGAATGGGGAAGAGAGTGAGGGGCTATGGTTCCGGGAGAAAAACCAAGGAAGAGAGGGCGGCGGCGGCTTGGTAAAATATTATTAACTGTTATAGTAAAAATATTATTTATTTCAAATGCTTGGTAAAATATTTATATTTTTATTTTCTGATAACGCGACATCAACATTGATTTAACATTGAAATTCAACGAGAAAAATAAAAAATTTTAAAAATAATATATTAAAAGTTGAATGTATTTAAAAAACTTTTAAAATTTAAATTTTTTAAGATAATACTGAAAATGATAAAAATAATAAAAATATATCAAGAATGTATTTTTTGGGTTTCATTTTTTTTTTTTTTTTTATTTTTTTCTGAAAATTTATCAAAAACATGAATTAAAAATTAAGTAGCAACATGAGTCATAGTTGATGTTTTTATAAACCTACTCACAAGTCCTATTTTATAAAGAATATACGAACGACTGCATGTCAAATATCTAAAACTCCCAACTAAGCTCTTGAATGGTAATAGAAGAAGCAACAAATTGACTAACAACATGAACAACATATGTAATATTTGGATGAGTAACAATGAGATTTGCCAAGCTCCCATCAATAGTACAGTATAAAGTAAGATCTAAAAAATATAAACCATCAGAAAAAGAATATATTGTATTAACCTCAATAAGAGTATCTATAGTTTTATTGTTAGTAAGTTTAGTTCGTTCAAGAATATCTGCAATATTTTTTAATTGAGAAAGAAGGTAACCTCTATGTGAGTGAGCGACCTCGATACCCAGGAAATATTGAAGATAACTTAAATCCTTCATTTCAAACTGTCTAACCAACTTTATATTCAAAACTGAAATATCATCAATGTCATCACTAATAGTAATCATGTCATTAACATATAAAGATATAATGATATGACTTGCATCAATGTTACTAATTGATATTGCTTTGACAAATTTGATTGTGTGAATAACATTTGCAAATGATCTCAAACCTCTTTTGTTGTCTTATACTTTACTAGCTGCGTACCTGTTGTAACCTATTTTTGGGTCCCCGCACAAAAAGGAGAAAATACAAAAAAATAAAAAAATATATAAAAAATAATAGCAGTAAAAAGGGGATGTCAGAACGCTCAGAAAATGGTCAAAAATAGGTTGAGGAGGTTCAAAAATACAAAGATTGAAATTTGACGGTATATCGTTGACCGATAAGAGCCTTGTTGATGATGAAAATTTGATTTGAGGAAAAAATGTCCAAAATCAGATGTTTATGAACTCAATTAAATTTTATGGAAGGTTTAATTGGATTTATGAAGGGTTTGATTGCAAGAAAAAATTATTTTAAAGTCAATTTAGGCTTTATTGGAAGAAATTAAATTTCTGGTGTTAAATTATATTTTTTGAGAGTTGATTTGGTCAAATCAGGGGCTTAATTGCATAAATATTGAAATTTGATAGACAATTAGGGACTCGATTGAAGAAATCCAAAACCAAGAACCAAAATAAAAAAAGCACGCAAATTGAAGGACTGAATCGGAGTTGACACATTTTGACGCCATTTTTTTTTAAATGAAACGATATATTTTGGGTAAAATAACACTGTTTCATGCACTGTTTCAAAAAAAAAGGAAATAAGAAAACAGTGCCGTTCTGAACGGCACCATCAGCCTTCTTCTTCACCTGGACACGCAGAGAACGACGACCCGACTTGTCCCTTCACATACACCAGCATGCCCTGCCATCACACTGAAAGAAAGAAAGAGCCATGCCCTGCAGAGGCAGGGGCGGCTGTGCAGTAGCCCCCATGCCACCCTGCCCTGAACCATGACAGGACAGGGCATGGTGGCCCTCTCTCCCTCTACCTATAAATACAGAGGGAGTGCAGGCAAATGGGGGAGGAAAAAAAAGAATCCGGGAGGGAGAGGGAGAGTTTAAAAAAAAAACAGAGGAGAAAGGAGAGAGAGGAAGAAGAGAGAAGAGACTAGAGAGGAGGGGAAAAAAAACGAAAAACAGAAAAGGAGAAATAGAAGAGAGGAGACAAAACAGAGAGGGAAGAAGAAGAAAAGAAAAGAGAAGGAGAACAGAGGGAAGAGTGAATAAACTGAAACGAGGAGAGGATTTTTTGGTTTTACAGACGGACGGAAAACAGAGAGGGATTTGTTTTGAGAACTGAGGGGCACGGTTATAACAGGAGAAAAGAAGGGGGCGAAAGAAAAAAAAACAAAGAAGAAAAACCGGGGACGACTTTAGAGAGAAAACAGAAAAAAGAATAGACAAAGGGGACAAAGAAGAGGCAGAAGAGACACCATAACAACAGAAGAAAGTGAAAGAAAACTCAAGGAGAGCTAAAGCAGGAAAGGAGAGGAAGAAATCGGTCTCGGCACAGAGAAAGAAAAGAATTCCAGCAGCTGCCACCGCTCCTCCCAGTCGCTGCCACCACCACTGACGGCCACGACTGTGCCTCGCCAATCCAGGTAACCTTCTCACCCCCGCTGCCCCTAGTTTATTTGCTCTTTCCTTTCTTTCATTTGCATGCAGAACGTGACTCACGTTCTGCAGCAAATGAAATAATTAGGTACTTTTAATAAATAAATAAAATAAATATATTTCGTAACAAAAATTACCCTAGAGGGCTTGATTTTGAAATCCGTTTTATGTGACTTTATTTTCCACCCTAATTGTCTGTTGTGAATCTAATTTTATGGTAATGTAAACAATAATCTCAAGGTGTGTTGGCATGATGACTAAGGAGTTATGCGTTCTTCCTTTATCAATAATCTAAGATGAAAGAAAGCAGCCGCTACGACCTTAAACCCCATGTTAAGCATGCGCGTGGAAGGCATAGAATAAAACAATTTCAGTTTCTAAGAGACAATCAGAACAAATTATACAGTCTTCATTGCTTGGAACAACTTTGTCATTTATTAGAAGAAAAGTACCTCAAGTAAGAGAACAAGGATTATGGGTACAATTAATGCAACATGCGGTATGAAAGAATTGAAATTGCAGAAGCTAAACTACTTGGAGTATAGAGCAGACGGACTGTATGACAGTCAGAATGAGAACAATAACAGCTCCTGAGACAGAGATTGCTGCCCATGGGGTATTGAAATATTTTTGCTTTAAATTTGCCTTCCACTTGTTCCATGGCCTTTCGCAGAATGCATTCAGATCTTTAATGAGACCTTTAAAGAGAAAAGTACGTCGCCACACACCATTTTGTTTGTTGAGATTGTAAAATAGTCGTACCACTTCCTCATTAGATGGTAGCCAGTTTTCTATAATACGATTTTCAACAAGTATTTCCACATCCTTACTGGCACTGACAAAGAGACCCATCAAGAAGATATAGTCACCAACATAACCATGTTTCAGGCCATGGCACTGCTCAAAGGCTTGCATATTCCTGATTATGATTTCTGAGTCGTCAACAAACTGTAATCGTGGAATTTCTAGTCTCCCTTCATTTCTATCGAATTTTATGTCAAGAAGATTTTTGCTTGAACTCAACACAAACTTGACCCCCGCTTGGTGGAGCTCCTTTATACTGGGTGCGGTTAGAACCTCAAGTTCCTCATCCTGTTGCTGTTTAGTTGGCCGATGATAAATTGTAAGAAAGTCAACAAAATGTTTCACTTCGGAGAAATCTATTTTCTCCAAAAATTCCCCCACTGCCCATGAACCCCATTCATGTGAAAAGAACCAATGAGTAAGCTCAATCAGTGTAGCCTGTGGAGAAATGCCGAATACAGGGGATAGTCCGCACAACTCCTCGAGGATGAAGAACGGGAGCTGATTTTCAAGCAAACAGATATCAAGCCTTACTTCTACATTCTTGTATGGAGGATAGAAAATGCTGTCTCTGCTTCCTCTGAAGTCTGTGTACTTGCACTTCAGCAAAAACATAATGACGAAGGCAGCATCCACTAATATCATTGTTATGAAGCGTTCGCTACTAAACCCATTGGTTTCGGCATAGCAATTACGCAATCTTGTTTCGTTCACCTTAATAAATTCAAAAAAATCCTCCCAACGTACCCCGGTCCGGACAAGGAATTCCTGCAGGTACATCACTTTGTGGTAGTTCATGGCATGTAGCTTCTCTTCATCATAGTGAATTGGGCCTATGGAGACTACACGAGGTGTGTAGGCCTTTTCGTTCAACTCGCGTAATCGCTCAGGAACTTTATATATACATGTGCCGGAGAAAGCAATTGATGGTCCACCAGTTTCCATCCTGTGACTGAATTGAGATGATGGCTAGTATTAGAACAAAACAAGAATATAAAAAAAACTGTTACCACTGAGAAAACAAATTCAATTACGAAACCCAAAAAAGAGATGATATATATATATATATATATATATATATATATATATATATATATATATATATATAGGACCACGTGAGTGATACAAAATAAGTGATGTATTAAGTTTCATTAATTAAAATTATTAATAATGTGCCTTGTATAGTTCCACATTATTTGTATCAAATGATAAAAATTAATTATCAAAATAAATCATTATTATATATTGTTTCATATGGAATTTGCTTACTAAGTTTTATATTTGTGAAAAGAATTCTAAGAGTTTGTCGTTAGAAAAAATGATATTTTATCATGACAAAAAAGTATGATAAAGAACTGTGCAAATAATGTTGATAATTCTTTTCTCTTGAGAAAATTATTTTTCACACAATATTATTTAGAAAAAAAAACATGATGTCAATCATAAAAAGCCTGTTGGATAGAAACTTACATACTTAAAAGCTCTCGACAACCGGCAGTTTTAGAAGTTTTGCTCTGCCTCTTGTGTCCAAAGAGATGTGCCAAGAATGGTAGACTCTCCCTCTTTAATATACATTCCAAAATGTTTTATTTCTCCAATGGCAAGCAAAGGATCCTCTTAGATAATAATTAGCTTTATTCTATAATATTTATGATCGATGTAGCCAGGTTTCTAGAAATATCAGGTTATGAGTAATTATATAAGACCTTGTTCTCGATAAAATATGAATCACCTAACATATATTTTCATGGACTGAAAGAGTAAGTTTAAATTCAAGAAAAAATTCAGTCGTGGAAGATCATAATAACAATTTAAAATAGTAATAATTAAAGATCCGACCATTAAATTGAGTTTAAATTTTTACAAAGGCTATTTTCTTATAAAAAACCACTTTGTCATTTATCAAACCGTTGGATCTCCTATAATATTCAAACTAGTTTCAGCTATCCACAATATGAAGATCAATAGACCAGGCAATGTAATCTGAGGGAGAGGAAAGCTAATTCTGGACGAGATAACTGCACAATCAATATCTAGACATGGCATGAAATGCTTAACATATTCAGCACTGCGAGGGTTAGAATATAATATATATTCTCAAACCTCGTTTCAAGTATAGCATAAAGCAAATGCTTCAAAGGTGGAAGCATTTTCTACGATGGCTTCAAGGCATTACAATATTTATAATGGTTTGCACGCTAACAATATTCTATTATAAACCTCCTTTGAAGTATAAAGTATAGCATAAAGCAAACAATCATGGTAGAGCATGGCTAGATCCCTGGCTCGTGTTGAATGGCAAGTCAGATCATTCTTTTTACGTGAATTTTGTTATGTGAAATAGCCACGCCTCTTTTTTTTTTAATTTATTAAAAAGTTTGTGATGTTTTGCCATCAAGAAATACAGCAGGTAAATTTAAGAAGCTAACAATGACTAAACAACTGAGATAGTAGACCTGAACAACTTGAATGATAGAGCACGCAGTTTGTATCACAGTGAGCATGAGGAGAATAGCAGCAGCAATAACAGATATTATAGCCCATGGATTACGGAAATAATTTTGTTTCAAGCTTGCCTTCCATTTGTGCCTCCGCTTAACTCATATCAAATAAAACCAAAACCTAAATGGTGAAAAAAAAAGTGTAGGTAGGGAAACCGAAACATATATTTGGTATCTTTAAATGATTTAATATAAAAAGATATTTTACGATTAGAAAAAAGTATGATAAAGAAATGTACCGAGAATGGTAGACTCTCCCTATTTAATATAAGTTCCAAAATTAAGATCAACAGATCAGGCTATATAACCCGAGAGAGTAAAGCTAACTCCGGAGGTAACTGCACATTCAATATCTAGACCGAAACCCAGATCAATCTCTTCATGAAGGATTTAACATTGATGCAGAAATGGCATGAAATGTTTAACGAACCTCTCTGTTCTATCAAATGGATTTGCACTTGTAGTTAAAACCATAAAAAGCCATAAAATTATTGATTTTTCCTGCCATTTTCTTTGAGGAATATTCAGCGCTAGAAGGGTTAGAACTTAGAATATAATATTCTCAAACCTCGTTTCAAGTATAGGATAAAGCAAATGCATCAAAGGTGGAAGCATTCTCTACAATGGCTTTAAGGCATTACAATTACAGTGTTTTACAAGTTAACAATATTCTATCATAAACCTAGTTTGAAGTATAGCATAAAGCAAACAATAATTTGAGGTTGGTTGTTTGGAGCCTTAATGTTGCATGAAATACCATATTTAAGCTGACAAAGCTAAAGCTAATCTTATTTGATTTCGGGGTTTTTGGACTATGTTTCGGGTATTTAAAGTTGATAAAATGATTCTCGGGTATTATAAAGGTGTTGATGAGGTGTTTTTGAATTGAAATGGTTAAAAAATTGAGTTTTATGGCTTAAAGTGTCTCTGCTTAATTTTCTTGGCACCACTGTGGTAGCTGGAATCTAGGCTTGTAGATGATATGTTGTCTATCCTAAAAGACGACATGTCGCTCGATGTTTTTTTTTTTAAAAAAATAGATGACAAGTCATTCATCCTTTTAAAAAAAATAAAAACAAGCCACGCCTGCGGTCCCAGGCTTGAAGGCCCCGCCAATGCTTCTTGGCTCTCCATTGCAGTTGCCCAAGCGTGTTGATCCATACGCCCGCGAGTCTAGGCTTTGGCCCCTTTTTTTTTTAAAAAAAAAATTAAGGCTAGATATAAATTTAATGAGAGAATTATTGAACCCAATTAAGTTCATGGTTTGAAACACATGTTTGACAAGTTAAGCCATAATATCGAGGCTTCTTTTTTTATATTGCTATTCTTTACTGGTTTCTTTTTATAATATATTTTTTAAAAATAATTTTTAAATTTATGTTTTAATATCCCTCATCTGTGATTTTTTTTCTTATTTAACCTTTTTTTTTATAAAGACTGTTTTTTAATGGTGTTGTGCTTAATTAATTTTTGAAAAGATTATTCTGATTCATTTATAATTTTTATCTTTTGTATTGAAGAACTATACTTTAAAAAATAAAAAAATTTTATTTTTAAATAATATTTCTAATATGTGTACCATTACGCGATATTTTTCACTTTTATTTTATTTAATCAATTTAATATGTGTGCTTGTTTTGAATATCATTTGATTTAATAAAACAAAATATTTTTAATAAATAAATTCAATAAATACAATTACGTAAATTCTATTTTAAGCCTGTTTGATGTATAGCGTAAAGCAAACAATCATGTCACATTATGGAGCATAACTAGATCCTTAGCTCGCGTTGCACGACAAGTTTGATTTTTTTTTTTTACATTGAATTTGGCTATATTTTTTTTTTCTGTTAACGTGCTACAATGAAAATAAAAAGATTTTATTTAATCTGTCATAATTCAATTTTTGATCTTTTTTATTTTAATTATTATTATTTACTGAAAATGATAATAAAAAAAATAAAAAATGATGATGAAAAAAAATAAAAAATGAGATATATGAAGAATGAATTAAAATTTAGGTTAAAGGCAACATAATAGGAAGTTTAGAGAATTAATTAAACTCTCGACTAGTTTAATTAATCAAATCAATGGTTTAATTGGAGAATTGATAAGTTTTGAGACTTAATTAAACTTGAAATTAATTTAATTAGATTAATCAATGGTTTAGTTAGAGAATTGATAAGTTTTTAGACTTAATTGAACTTGGAATTAATTTAATTAATGGAATCAAGGACTTAATTGAAGAAATATCAAAGTTTGGGGTTTAATTGGGGTCCAAATTGCAAAAATTAAAATCCAAGGATTAGCTTGAAAATGGCACGGCAATGCAAGGATCCAATTACATTTTAACCAGGGGCTTGATTGCAAAAATACAAGAATTCCGAGGACCAAATTGAAAGCAGCCTTTGGAAATGGAAAACGGAGTCGTTTTGGGAGGCTACTGTTCGCTCGTCTTCTTCCTCTGCAACGGCTCCACCATTAAAGGCAGAGACGTTTCTCCATTGAATGGAGCGCCCCATGCCATTACTGCCGGCTGTTACAGTGCCGATCGACCTCCAGCCCTATAAAGATCCTGGTAAAGGCAACCTCGCGGGAGATGAAAAAGGAGAACCAGGGCTTCGACAAATAAGCCTAACACAGAGACGAAAAGAGAAAACACAGAGGAGGGAGCTTCTATTCAACCAGCAGCACCTCGTGCCTTTATCACCATCGTCTTCGTCCTGAGCGAGGGGAAGGCAGGAGAGAGAGAGAGAGAGACCGAGAGAGAGGGAGCCGAAAACACAAAACAAAAGAAAGAGAGGGGAAAAAAATAGGGAGGAACGAAACAGAGAGCATGAACCAAAAAAAAAAAAAACACAGAAAAGAGAAGGAAAAGTAAAGGAGCAACACAGAGAGGAGTATTGGTTTTTGCCATTGCTGTCGTCCCTGCAAACAAAGAAAGACCCAGAATCAAAACAAATTCACAGCAGGCCGTCCCTTCATCATCTTCTTGGCTTCAAAAACTGCTGAGAAAACAAAAAGAAAACGCAGACAAGTGAGCACAGAAGGAAGATAAAGGGAAGCAGTAGGCGAGAATCCATCAGCGCTGCAAGCATCTTCGGTCTCCAGCAGAACAGGTAGGCGAACCTGTCCTTCTTGCATTGTTTCATTTAGTTGACATTTGCCCTGTGCAAGTGAATTTTAATTCACTTGCGCACCGTAGCAACACCCGTGGATTAGAGCACGCGTGTTGCCCAGCCCAGCCTGCTCACTGGCCTGGGTCTAGCCCAGCCCAGATGGGCTGAGCTAGCCCCAGCCCCAAAAGAAAAAAAAATAAAAAAATAAAAAAATAAAAAAAAATAAAAAGTGTAGAAATAGAAATTTTGCATGTCTTAGAAAAAATATATTTTATCAATTTATTCAATGATATCAGGATCAGGAATAAAAAAAATATACTGATTTTTTTTAGCTATGAATTTTTACCAACGCCAGAATTGGAATTATTCGTAGTGGAATTTTTACCAACGTCAGAGTTGAAATTATTCATAGTGGAATTTTTACCAAAGCCAGAGTTGGAATTACCCGGAATGGAATATTTATCAACACCAGTGTTGAAAGTATTTGTAATTAAATATTCACTGACGCTAGAGTCAGAAATATTACCAGTGAAATGTCATAACACAAATAAACGAAAATTTTAGCAATTTAAGACAAGATTAGCAATGCAGCTTATCTCAGGTAAGGTGCGCTAGGGGTGCTAATACATTCCCTAGCCACAATCAGTCCCGCACCATAGAATCTCTGTTGACTAAACAGGGTTTCTAGTGACCATAATACTAGGTGACGACTCATTAAACAAGAAAATTTCTCATCACAGAATAGGATACCAGAAACCTATTCTTTTTATGAAATATTTTATTTTTAAAGGTTGCCGCGATGTCTGGATGTGACAGAATCTTCTGCTCAAATTCTAAATGCAACCCTGGCTATTTAAATGCAATTTGTGATGTGTTGTTTTGGAGATTTGTAATATTAATTTTCATTTTTTTTGGTAATATCTTATAGCAATGTTGAGGTGTATGATTTAGAGAGTGTTTGGTATAATTTTTGTTTTTGTTTTTAGATGTTTTTTTAAAAGTGTTTTTGGTTTAAAAATTAAAAAAAAACATAAATTTAATTTTTTTAATGTTTCTAATAATTTTACCTTAACTTTTAGCTACCAACCTTACTTGAACCATCCATTTAATGTTTTCTTTTAAATATTAACTTATAACCTTTTTAATTTAAACCAAAGAAACAACTCAACAATCATATAAGTATAATGTAGAATTTATTCTTTCATATATTGTATTTTCTTTTTAAATATTGCATCACTTGAACCATAGCTTCACCTTGAGTTTTAAGATTATCATTAACATATAACAACATGATTAACCTCACATGACGAGTTATTAACTTCTTCTAACCTCACATGACGAGTTATTAGCTTTTTTTTATTATTTTTTTTTATTTTTAGAAGGATTGTCAAGATTTATATACGTGTTTTATGTATTTTTCAATTCTAGATCATTAGTATAGAATATTAATCTTAATATGTAGTCGTCATCAAGGTTGTTAAAAACACTTTTTTAACACAACACGAAATATACAATATAAACTCGGATCGTAAAATGGTAAAATCGCAAGAAAAATATTTTAACTAATTATATATGGACAATTTCAGTCAAGTAGTAAATAATAATATAACACAATTAAAATAAAAGTGAAATAAACAATACAAATGTCCAAACACCTTAAAATACATTATTTAAATAAAAATTCATACATGGTTTAAATAACTTAAAAATACAAAAAGAAAAAAATAAGATTGAACAACTATGTTTTATTGATAGAGTTTCAGAATATTTTTTAAAGGACAGATCTTGAAACACACTGCAGGCAACTAGTGAGATGATACAACATTCTAAGGTATATCACCAACTTCATAAAAAAATTAACAGAGACCAATACAGTGAACCCATGACAACGAGAACAAAAACATATAAAATGACATCAATTTAATCTCATGCCACCTCACCTTCCACCTTTTTTATGTTAGTAACAAGTCCTAAAAATAATGTCCAAATATCCCACCAAGCAAGACATGTATTTCAAGTTCTCTCTGAGTCTTTGTCGTCTCTTTTTGTAGTTAACAAATGGTTAGTTTAAAACACATTATTTCTCTCTATATAAGTATTCCTATCCCTTATTTTACTCCTTTGATTCCTCACCATTTACCTCTATCTTCCCATGGTTCGGATCCTCAGATCATGCCTTCCCGGCCTAAAATACAGTATAAGGCTTTCTCATACCCAAGATCCTCTAATGCTGGTGTTAGTATGCTAAGATTGAAAATTTGAGATTTGGGCAACAGGGAAAGGGGAGACTGGGAAGTGGGGACTATATAGTGGAGTGTCAGGGGACTCGGACAGGGAGACAGTAATTTTTTTTAACTTTTACAGGTTAAAACTTGAAATCAGTCAAACTCGGTCAAACTCGTAAAATCGATCCAATTTTACTGATTTTAACCGAGTTTGACCGAGTTTGACCGATTTCGAGTTTTAACTTGATTTAACACGTTATATATATGTTGACTCGTAAAATCGTAAGATTTTAAGAGTCAATTCGTGATTTTAAGAACCTTGGTCGTCATTATGAGTTGAATCCTACGTAACAACATTGCGATATTAACTATTTTTAGCATATTTAAAGACTATAATATGAATATATAAATCCTTCCATGTGGGGCCTGATCGCATGTGATACAATTGAATAATTGGATTCGTATATTCATCTGTCCTATCTCTGTCGATTTCACACTAGAATTTCCATGTATAAACAGCCTAAGGTTTGCAAGCTGTCGTTCTCTTTTGTTGTCTTATTTATTCTCACCTGACCTGGAGGGGATGCTACCTGACTTTAATGACATGAGTCTTCACCAAAATATATAATTAATTCATGAAAGCTCCCGTGATAATAATGGTTTAGAAAATTTTTGGATTTGAGACATAGATATATTTTGTATAGTGGTATGAGATGGCCCGAAAACAAAAAGATCCAATTTTAATGCAAAACTTGTTTAAAAGTTTTGTGAAAGTTTTACTATATTAATTTCTTGATTAAACTTTTCTAAGCCTTTTTTAGATAAACTTTTACAATATTTTTTTTATTAAAGAATGTTTATTATATGTAAAATACAGTATAGAATGTAAAATATTTTACAAATCAACTATAAATTTTATTTATTCATTAAAAATATTTTTTAAAAAATAATCAAATTTTAATATCATAAATCTTTCAACAATCACATGTGCTCCAATCACTATCATGTTTATTACTCCTTTCAGAGATTATGACACAATCTCAATCAAATCATTTGTATTCATAAGCATATATTTATAAAACATTTTATTTTTTTCATCGATCCATCAATTAGCTGAATCAATAAATAATGATTCTACAATTTCTATTTCAATTAGGAGTGAGCAAAAAAAATAAAAAAACTGATTAAACTAAGAAAATCAGAAAAAAATAACTGAAAAAACCAAACCGTAAAAAAACTGATTAAACCGATTAGAATTTTTTAAAAACTGACCGGTTTGGTTGAAACCAAAAAAACCGAACCAAACCTAAACCGTAAAAAACCGAGCCAAAACGAAAAAATCGAGTCAAACTGAAACCAAACCCATTAGAAATTACAAAATTAACCCAAAAAACAATATAGTTTTTTGTTTTTAATATAAACTAACCGAATCGAAACTGGTCATTTTAAACTGATTTTTATTATAAAATAACTGAACTGAAACAAGTCAGTTTAAATTGGTTTTGGTTTGGTTTTGGTTTTGATTTTTTTTTAAATATTAGTTTAATAATTTTTTTAATAAAAATCAAATCGATCAAAAAAAAAATTATCCCCTCTGATTTCAATACCAATAAACCATTTCCAGTACTTTTTATGTATTTTTCCTGAATGATTGGCCTTCTATTATTTCTCTGATAAAAGGGGACCACCTCTCACTTCTCGTTAAAACAGTGAAATTCTACAGTTTTTCTGAGGACTTTTCTAGTCTTGTACCTTATCTTCTATAGTTGTGCACCTCGTCTTATTCTACAACTCTCTGAATCAATATCGCATCACGGGAAAATGTTGCACTTTTCAACTTTCATTCCACAAATATAGCAATTAAAAGGCAGCAGTAAGTGGGGAAATGCAGCGACTTTATTACCTTGAAAAATAATATAAATTATATATTATATATTATTTAATAATATAAATTTTTAAATTGGATTAGATTTATTTTTATATATAAGAGTTTTAATGATAAAACAATTATAAATTTAAATTTTATTATATAAATTAATGCACGTTAAAGAAGCATCTCAACCCAATAGTTTATGCTGTTAGATAAGGTCCTACGATATGATTTATATTATTCTCTAATATATCTCCTCAAGTGAAAGTTCTTTGGACTTGAAACTTGCACAAACTCACATTATCTTATGCTTAATTTTTATTAAATAAATAGTGATGATGAGATTCGAACTCTTGACCGCTTGATCATCAATGTTCTGATACCATATCAGAGAACCATTTCAATCCAATAATTTAAATTATTAGCTGAGGTTTTAATATATAATTTATATTATTTTCTAACAATATAAATCTATGCAAGCTTCAAGTTTCAAGTAGATAAAATATGTTAAAAAATAATATAATTTATATTTTATAATCTTACTATTCATATAAGATTTTAAATTGAATAGATTATTTGAAAATGATTGTTAACCAAAATACATAATTAATTCATGAAAACTGTTGTGACAACGATGTTTTAAAAAAAGTTTCTTAAAGCAATGTTAATAATTGGACTTGAATATTATTTTGTAATACATCTTATCAATGAAAATCTATCATTAAAAAATTAAAAAGAAGCTAGAAACCTAAAAAGTTTAATGCAAGACTTGTATAAAAGTTTTGTGGAAGTTTTATCTTTATAGTTGTCTACCTTGATGACTTTTTTCAACATCTCAAACCTTTTTGAGATCAGGTTTTATAATTGTAATCTTTATCTTCAATTAAAGGATGTTTATTTTATGTAAGATATTGCATAGGATATAAAATATTTTACAGATAAATGTAAAAACTTAATTTATTAATTAATTTTTTTATCTTAAAATATGTCTATACAATTAAATAATAATAAAATTTTAATGTCATAAATCTTTCACCTGCCACTACCATTCAATCACTGATTATGAACACGTTTTTCTTAAATATTTTACAAGTAATACTATATTCTAGAAATTTTGCTGCTTTAGATATCTTCCTTGAATTTGTTTACACGGTTAGACGACCCTTATTCAATGGTGGGAGAAATTCAAAGGAGCTATCTGCTACATGATTTGTCAAAGTTTTCTTAAAAGATAAAAGAATATATTATCATTACAACTAGTGCCACTGGCAAGCGGTGTTTTGTGGCTTTGATCTTGAACTACTACTGGTAGGGAAACCGAAACATATATTTGATATCCTTAATTGATTTAATGTAAAATGATATTTTATCATTAGAAAAAACTATGATAAAGAAATGTGAAAAATGTATGGCGTGCAGTGAGTATAAGGAGAAAAGAAGCAGCAACAACAGAGATGCCAGTCCATGGATTGTTGAAATAAACCTGCTTCAAGGTTGCCTTCCATTTGTGCCTACGCCTTTTGCAATGTAAAGTCAGCTCTTCGCAGACACTGGAAAGAAAACCATATGCACTGACAAAATTTTCTCTTTGAAGATTGTAAAGGAGATTTGACAGTACTTCTTCGTCACTGTTTAGCAGCATTTTCAAATTGTCATTACGAGCAAGTACTTCCACATCATTAGGACCACTGACGAGGCAGTTGATGAAAGTATTAATATCGTCACTTACGAAAGGATCCTCAAACCTATAATGGCATTGCTCAGAGGCCTGGAGATTTCTGAATAAGATTTCTGTTTGGTCACATAATTTCTTTAGTTGTGGAATTTCTAGAATCCCATTACTGAATCTTATGTCTAATAATGAGCTTTTTTAGGGACGCTTAAACTTCACTACAGATTGATGGAGCTCCGTTGCAGTGGGTGCGCTTAAATAAGCTTCTTCTCCTCTGGACTGTGCTGCTCTGTTGGCTGCTGACACTTTCTTAAGAAGTCAACAAAATCTAGGACTCCAGAAGAATTGATTATTTCCAAACTGTCCTCTTTTACCCTGTCAACCCAACTCTAGACATTCGCTTAATACCAACAGAATTACCGACGGAATAATTCTTTCAATAATTTGAGGTTGCCATTACCGACCAAATTTAATCCGTCGGTAGATACGGACGGCCAAATTTTGTCGGTATCTACCAACATACTTACAAACAGAATGTTGAGAATATAAAAAAATGGCAGTTCACAGACGTGGAGGTTATTGTGGGTATTTTTTACCAATAGAATCACCGAGGGATTCAAAACGTCAACTCCATACGGTGACGTGACCGATTCACCGATTAAAATGCCAATGGAATCACCGAGGGATTCAAAACGGCAGCTCCGTACGGTGACGTGCCCTGTTTACCGTTAGACTAGCCGACGGAATCACAGACAGAATAGGTCCGTCGGGGAAGTCGTCAGCAAAAGTTAATATATCCCCTCTCTGCCGACCCTCTCCTCCTCTATTTCTCATTCTTCTTCCCTCTCAACTCTCCCCAATTGCAAAACAACCAACCCCCCCCCCCCCCCAAAAAAAAAAAATTCTCACTCTTCTCAGCACAACAAGTCATATTTCTTGAACTCTTCTCGTCACAACATCCGTGTTTTGATTTACAGATGGATTTTTATTAGTTTTTGTAAGTAATTCTATCTTTTTAAATTTTAACATATAAATGTGAATTTTAATATTTTTTTAGTATACATATTTTGTTAGTAGATGTACATGTTTTATTGTTATTTCTCAAACAAACTTGTAGTATATGAATGTATAATTTTATACTTGTTATGGTTTGTTTTAGATTTTGTAAGATTGTATTTGTTTGTAAATTGTTGAAACTTTATTGAATTACTGAATTACATGTGTTTTTTTGAAATAATTAATAGCTTGTTTAATGGGTCCGTTTTAATTTTTATTATCAATGGTATTGCGGAGTTGTAATTTCCGTAAATTGATATATATGTATTAATTTGTATGGACGTTGATAATTGATAATGAATATTTAATATTTATGTGAAGTTGTAATTGGTTTGTTGGATAATCTCGAGGTAAACCAATATTTTTGTAAATTTATTTATCTAACATAGTTAACTAATACATGTTGTCATCGTAATTTTATAAAGGTTCGATAGAAGCCATGAATGATTGTTCATGGATGTATCGAGATTCATCCCAAGGATTATGGAGGATGGATTATTGTAATGGGGTTCAGGGTTTTATTAATTTTGCAACATCTATTCCCAGAAAATTTACTAGAGGCGGTATTAGGTGTTCATGCAGGAAGTGTCAAAATAAAAAGTATCTGCTTCCAGATGTTGTAACGATGCATCTTCTACACAAAGAGTTTATGAAGAATTACCAGTGTTGGTATGCACACGGAGAAGTATTTGTTAGTAAGAGGAGAATGAGAGAAAGGGTGGTTGGGTCAACTTCTAGTGCTAGCAACGTGCATAAAGCGACAAATGACAACACTAATCCTTACAGGAATATGGTTATGAATGCAATGAGAATGAATAAAGGTAATGTCATTCAATGTCCAATTATAGAAGAAGAACCTAATGTAGATGCAACTAGGTTTTTTGATTTATTGAAAGATTCTGACGAACCATTATGGGATGGCTGCACAAACTACGATAAATTATTGGTCGTAGCACAGGTGTTGACCATCAAGTTAGATCACGGGTTGAGTGAGGTCGGGTATGACAAGATTATTGAATGGGCGAGAAGCATTTTACCTGAAGGGAACAGGCTGAAAGAGAACTTCTATACTGCGAAGTCCATGATGAAACCCCTCGGTTTAGGATACCAAAAAATTGACATATGCCCTAACATTTTGGCATTTTATACTACCTTGAAAATGCTGAGATGACCGAGTGCATGACATGCGGGCATTCCCGTTACAAACCTAGAACTAGTAGGGGAAAGACTCTAGTGTTATATAAAAAACTTAGATACATCCCAATCATATCTAAACTACAGAGGTTATTCATGTCACCAAGGACTGCTGAGCATATGACATGGCACCAATTACATGATGCAGTTGATGGAGTGATGGTGCATCCTTCTGACGGCGAAGTGTGGAAACACTTTAACAGTGTGCATCCTCATTGTTCAACTGAATCAAAGAACGTGCATCTTGGGTTGTGTACAGATGGATTCAACCCATTCGAGTCATTTGTTGCTCCTTATTCTTGTTGGGCGGTCATATTGATTGTGTATGAGGTCGGAGTTCATGTTTTTATCTATGGTCATACTAGGTCCAAGCAACCCGGGCTGGAATATAGATGTTTATCTTCGACCGTTGATTGATGAGTTGGCGCAGTTGTGGTCCTCCGGAGCTTTGACTTATGATATATCGAGGAAATAAAATTTCCTTACAAGGGCAGCTTTGATGTGGACCATCAATGATTTTCCAGCTTATGGATTGGGATAAATCATTTGTGTTTTGAATGTTGTCCGATATCCCCACAATGCGTCATCTAGCTTTCTTGCCCAATCTTTTCGAGAATTACTTGCTGTTTTCTCTAAGATTTGCTTCACCTCTCTATTTGATACCTTTGTTTGGCCATTTGTCTGAGGATAATAAGCCAATGCTCTTTTGTGTCTGACTCCATACTTATATAGCAGTGCTTCAAACTTGCCATCATTTGTAGGCGTTGCAATTGCCTCGATCCACTTTGATACATAATCCACTGCTAAAAGAATGTATTTGTTGTTATAGGATGAAGGAAAAGGTCCCATGAAATCGATGCCCCAAACATCAAATAATTCAACTTCTAGGATATTCTGCAGTGGCATTTCATTTCGTCGAGATATATTCCCAGTATACTGACATCTATCACAAGTAGTAACAAAAGCATGAGCATCTTTAAACATAGTGGGCCAATAAAAACCTGATTGCAGAACTTTGGCTGCAGTGCACTGTGTTCCAAAGTGCCCCCCATATTCAAGTGTATGGCAGTGCTTCAATATGTTTGTCATTTCCTCTTCTGGAACGCACCTCCTGATGACTTGATCTGCATAATGCCGATAAAGTATCGGCTCCTCCCAGAAGTAGTGTTTGACTTCAGAAAAAAATTTCTTCTTTTGCTGGTAAGAAAAATCTGGCGGTATGATCTTACCTGCAAGAAAGTTGACATAATCTGCATACCAAGAAAAGAATTTGTTAGTGGAAATTGCTAAGAGTGAAGCAAGTGATTATGCTATTGGAGCATTACTGGGGCAGCGGAAAAATAATGTGTTTCACACCATATATTATGCCAGCAGAACACTCAACGATGCCTAGCTAAATTACGCCACAACCGAGAAAGAGTTGCTTGTTGTGGTCTATGCATTTGATAAGTTTCGGCCTTACTTGTTGGGAAACAAAGTGCTGGTATATACTGATCATGCTGCAATTAGACACCTAGTGTCTAAGAAAGATGCCAAGCCTAGACTCATCCGTTGGATCCTATTACTGCACGAATTTGATGTAGAAATTAAAGATAAAAAAGGGACTGAGAATGTGGTGGCAGATCATCTTTCAAGGCTAGAATTGACACAGCAGTTGGAGCCTAAATTCACGGTTATAAATGAATGTTTTCATGATCTCCATATCGATTAGTTTTTGGGAAAGCATGCCATCTTCCTGTTGAATTAGAGTATAAGGCATACTGGGCAATGAAACAACTGAACATGGATCTGCAGGTTGCAAGTGAGAAAAGAATCCTGCAACTTAATGAGATGGATGAATTTCACAATGAGTCCTATGAGAATGCCAAGATATACAAAGAAAGAACCAAGGCATGGCATGACAAACACATTGTACGCAAGGAGTTTGTCCCTGGTCAACAAGTATTACTTTTCAATTCACGACTCCGCTTGTTTCCTGGTAAGCTCAAATCATGGTGGTCTGGACCATTTACCGTTGTGAAGGTATTTTCTTATGGAGCAGTAGAGGTCACTCATGATGAAAAGGGAACATTCACAGTGAATGGGCAGTGTCTAAAGCATTATAGGAATGGAGAGTCTATTGGAAAAAGGGATGATATCCCTCTCACTTCGTCTTAGCTAAATGGAAAAGTCAAGCTAATGACTATAACTAAACGCTGATTGGGAGGCAACCCATTTCAAAAAAAAAAAACCCTTATTTGTTTCATTGAGTTGTGCAGGGATTGATCATACAAGCAAATAACCAGGAGCAACAACAAACTCACACCCACATAGTCAAAAGGAAGTATTCGTAAGCCTTTCTATTCTTTGTTTTTCCATTGAGGACAATGTGATATTTAAGTTTGGGGGAGACATTGCATGCTTTGACTATGAAAGACACTAATACATACTAGGACTATGAAAACAGAGGGTGAAAAGTGATATGCATTTAAGACCAACTTTGACATTTTTAGGTGCTTCATGATGTATCCATGATATTCCTTGGCTTAGAGTGGATAATATCTTATAAAGTTGGATTAAGCATGACTATTTTCTGTTGAATTATTGAAGTACACTTTTCCAGCACAGTCATGTGAATTGTGTAGTTATGCATAAGAGATAAGTGTGTTGTTCTTTCTTGTTATTACCCTCTCAGAAAAATATTAAAAAAATGAGTGATAATGAGTATGAAAGTGAATGATAAGTATATGATGTGTATCTACTCCAATGTTTTGAGTTGCTTAGTAACTAGGAGTATTCATCACAAATGTTTACTTTTACGTCAAACGGTAGCTTAAAATATGAGTATACAAAGCATTTTAAGTTTATGACCTGTTAAGTAACCGGGTGCATTCATCATAAATGTTTGTATTCGCGTCAAAAGACAAGTGATAAATTTAAAAAAAATCACCCTTGTCAAAAGACAAGTAAAAGTGTGTTGTTACTCCTAAAGCTGGCTACCTTGTTTAAATAATAATAATAATAATAATAATGGCAGAATGACTGTGCACGGTTCAAGGATGCTAAATGTTGCGATGTCGCGGTCACACAAATTAATTACCCTAGCTTAAAACACAACAGATAGTATAGAGCAAGCAAGGGGTCGATCCCACGAGGAAGGTTTAGTTCAGATTTTTATGCTATACGTTATGGAATTGGGGGGGTTTGATTTTCAATGATCTAAACTATAGTAGAAATTACACTAACAAACAAAATCAATTGAAACTGAAATATATCAAGAAAACAAACCTTGGTCGCAAGCACACATCCACCTACAGAAATCAGAACCGATCCTTGAAACGAAACTTCAGTTTATATTCTGAATTTTTATCTTTTCTTAACATTGGTTAATTAACGGATCCGCCGTATAACTAGCCCTAACCAACAAACAATCACAGTGTCCGCACTAATGATTTAATCTACTGGCAGCCTTAAGATCTAGATAAATTCATTAATCTTAACAACCAAGTTGTCAGCTTGTGTTGCTTTGATCGAATGTTCTCCCTAAGTTTAATAACGTAGTTCCGCTACAATTATCAAGCTTAGTTGCTTCACAAGTTTATATACCACAACTCCGGTGTTGATATCAAACTTAGCAATAGATTGTTCACAATAATAACTTAGAGTCCGCTCTAGCAATTAAGATAAACAATCATAGGAAATATACATAGGAAAACAAACATAGTCATTCATAATACAAACTGAAAATAAATGGAAGAATAAATCTCACAGTTCTTGAAATCTGAAGGTGTTTGTGTCCTTGCAACCAAGAAAACGAGCTTAGCCTTGCATATCTATTGAACAACTACTCCTAAAGATGAAAGAATACATGATTTCTGATTTGTAGAGGGGAGAGTTTGTGTTTCTTCTCTTATGGCTGCCACCCTTCTTTCTTTGATTCTACTGGACTCTCTCTCCCTCTCTCTTGGCTCTCTTTCCTTCCCTCTTGGCTCTCTCTTGGCTCTCTTAATATCATGAACTTAGCTGCCTATTTATACACAAATTGTAAGTAAGAAAAATCAAAGTTCAAGTGTGAACATCAAGAGATGGTGGTAGTGTGAAGGCGGCTGGCGGCTGGTGGCTGGCAGCTGGTTTGTGGTTGGTGGTTTGAGGTTGGTGGCTTGAGGTTGGTGGCTTCCTTCCTTGACCTTCTGGATTGATGTTCTTGATGAGCTAAATTGCTGAAATTAAAACTTGGATGTCGGTTTTGATGCTTCGGGATGTAATTTGGATTCGTTTCTTCACAAAACCTGATTGCTGGCAGAATTCAGCTGTCATCTTTGAAAAATCATATCTCCCTCTCCCTCATATGACATCGTTTTTGGCTGAAATTGGGAGCGTTTATAAACATTTGAGTCAGGAATCCAAAACAATTGAGTTTGCATCCATTCGATATCTACAGCTCCAGATATTGAATTTTGAATGGACAAAGGTCAACACTAGCAGAATGCGAGTTTTGACTTTGAAGGATGTGATTTCCATGCTCTTTGTCATTTTATTTTTCTTCACTTGGATTTCCAGAAAGGTATGGATGTTATCTTTCTAATGCCACTGGAATCACTTCGTTTTGACTTTTAGAACTCACGCTCTGCACAAAACATCGACTGAACATCAAATCTGCCAATTATCTTCAATTTACTCCTTTTTGCATCTTTCATCTAAAGGTGCCTTCAAAACATAAAACAAAGAATATCAAGGCATTTTATATATATAACATAGGCTAAACACTAGTTAAATGTGGGTGAAACTATCAAATAATATGGTTACATCAAATACCCCCACACTTAGCTCTTGCTCGTCCTCGAGAAAGGATAGATAAAATCAAATTGAAAATAACTATGATCAATCTCTTAATCTCCCATCAATGTCTAAGAATATATGCATTATAAACAAGAATAAAATCTAGAAAGATAAAGAGTATAAATTTTCTTGAATTCATTTACATGCAAACTTCAAAGCTCAATTAATTGTCAGGATTTAAATGAAATCTATGCCATGCCAAAGTGATAGGTCCTCTCATTGATATACACTCCAACACTCACGTGTTTAGGGCTTATGTGTTTAAATCTCTCAAATTCAATCAATGAATATAATCTACCATAAGCTTGCTCTTCAATCTTATCTCCATTACTAACATATTACAAGCAATGCATGAATCAAAAGGTTTTATTTTCCGTTTGTAATGGGGCTAGGGTTAAGGTGAGGTAAAAGAAAGTAAAAGGAAAGGTTCAAACCAAAGAAAGTAGAGCATTTTGAAAAATGATACTTCAAACAAAATATTCTATCAAAACACATAAATTTTTCATCTTTAATCACTAATGCTTAACTTCTTTTGATTTCAAGCTCTTTCAACATAAAATCTTAAGAATATAAAGGAACACTTTTTTTTTCTTTTTTTTTCTTTTTTTTTTTGTTTTTCACGTTTGGCAACTTTGCCCATCTTTTCATCAAGCATCACTTCTTCTTTCTTTTCACATAATTTCCAACTATAATTCCATGAGATATCACAAGTATATGCTCTACTAATCCTTGGCCAGGGGAAAAGGAAAACATAAAAAAGTTAAGGCTTATACATGGATAAAGCAAAGAAAAGATAAACAAGCTCAAAAGAGGCTCACTAAGGATAATATACTTCAGGTTGGCTTTTTGGTTCAAGTGGTTAAAATTTCTAATGCCTTTATCATCTTCATGTACACATGTAATGTGAATGTAATCTCAACAAGATATGAAGCAAGTTCTAGAGATACATATCATTGAAAGAATGCACAATAAAAAAAAATAATGTTGAAGGCTCAAAAGCTTGCATTGGTATAACACTATAAAGTCAACATGGCATATTCTCAAAGTCAATCCCTAAAACAATTAAATCTTAAAATTAGCATGCACACTCATTCATTTGATTTATATCTTCATCTATCTCAACTAATTCTCATACATAATACTCGTATTCTCAAAAATCAATGGGAGTTCTAAAGATCAAACATATTTTTTTTTTAAGGACAACAAAGAAAATGAAAATAAGAAAACCTAATTTTTTTTTTAAGGACAACAAAGAAAATGAAAATAAGAAAACCAAATTCTCCCAATACCCCCACACTTAAAACACAACATTGTCCTCAATGTTGAAATAAAAGAAAAGGAATATAGGAGAATGACAAAAATAAAGTAAACTGCAAAAAATAAAAGATAAGGAAAAAAAAAAAGCAAATCTGATTTTTTTTTTTTGATGGGTTGCCTCCCATGAAGCGCTTTTGTTTTATGTCATTGGCTCGACATGTTGCATGTTCATTCTTCATAGATTGGTTCAGCTAACTCCACAGGAGCGGTGAGTTTTGCTGTCCAACCTTCACAGAAAGGTTTCAAGCGATGCCCATTGACCTTGAGTACTTTGTTGGTTTCTAAACTTGTAATTTCAACTGCACCATAAGGAAAAATATTAGAAACAACAAATGATCCAATCCAACGAGAGCGTAACTTTCCAGGAAAAAGTTTCAAACACGAATGATAAAGAAAGACTTTGTCTCCAACATGAAACTCTTTTCTTGTAAGCATTTGATCATGAAGATTCTTGGTCTTTTCTTTGTAAATCCTTGCATTCTCATAAGCATCATTTTGTATCTCTTCTAATGTGGTTCCAGTCTTTTTAGGTACCAAAAGTATAGACGCCACCCATTCACTGTCCGTGATGGGGGGAATGACTTCTGCATCATGGAGGACAATTTGCAAAGCTTGCAAAGCCAATGCTGATTGGTACACGCTTTGGGGAACACATATATGCCTCTCCATCTCTTTTATCTTCGTAAAATCATAGCCATAGCTCAAAGCTACGCTTAATCCATCCTTACAATAAAAATCAAAAACTTGCTGCACACACTTATCAACTTGGTCATAGCATGTGATAGAATAAACATTGCTATAAGGATATTTCATTGCATCATGAAAATTAAATTCAATCTTTTCATCTCCTACTTCCATAGACAAAATATCCTTACCACAATCAATCTTTGTATTGACAGTTTTCAAGAACGGTCTCCCAAACAATATAGGAGTGTTGTTTGATGAATCACAAGAATCATGTTCCATATCAAGAATATAAAAATCACATGGAATAACCAAACTATCAATCTTGACTAGGACATCTTCTATCACACCAAGTGGATAAACAAAACTACGATCTGCAAGTTGTAATACAATGCTAGTTTTATTCAAAGGTTCCAGACTAAGAGAATCATAAACATGTTTAGGCATAACACTAATGGATGCACCTAAATCACATAAAGCCCTTTTAAAACTAGCATTACCAATAACACATGGGATAGTAAACGCACCTGGGTCTTTTTGCTTCAAAGGCATATTCTTTTGAACAACAGCAGATACAACTTCACCCATACTTACCGTTTCGTGACCTTTTAGTTTGAAAGCTCTCTTGGTAGTACACAACTCCTTCAAGAATTTGGCATACTTGGGAATTTGCTTGATAGCATCAAGCAAAGGAATGTTGAGTTCTACCTTCTTGAAAACCTCTAAAATTTCTTTTTCTTTGTCTTCTTTCTTTGACCTAGAAGAACTCACAGGAAAGGGTGGAATTGTTTTAAAACTGGAATTTATTAAGTGAGGAGTTACCTTTGGAGTAATGGTCATTGTTTCAGTTTGTGGAGGAGGAGGATGTTTCTTCTTTGTACTCAATTCGGTTTCTATCTCTTCTTCTTCCTCCATCTCAATTTGTTTTGACCTTTGTCTTTCAAGTTCTTTCCCACTTCGCAGCATTATTGCACTAACATTCTCTTTTGGATTCAAAGCTTGGGAGGGCAATTTTCCATTCATTTGTGCCTCCAATTTCCCTACACTTGAAGCTACTTGCCCCATTTGCTTTTCCAAGTTGTGAATACTTGACCTTGTTTCCTGTTGAAAAGACATGACATTTTGTTGCAAGGTCATAGTGTTAGAAGCTAAAGTTTTCATCATCTCACGAAGATCATCATTGGATGACGACCCCATAACATTGGAGTTTGTGAATGGAGGAGGGGGTTGTCTTGCTTGATAATTCTGTTGGGATTGAAATCCATGAGGATGGAACTGTCGGCCTTGATTGCTTTGTTGAGGTGGGTTCCCATAGCGTAAGTTTGGATGATCTCTCCATCCGGGATTGTAGGTGTTAGAAAAGGGATCATATTTACGCTGGGGTTGTCCATTGAATGCTCCATCAACTGCATTAGCATGTTCAATGTAATCTTCTTGCATTGTTGGGCACATATCTGAGGCATGTCCTTGTAAGGAACATATGCTACAAACTTTTACCTGCTGTACATTTCCACAAGCCAAAGAACGCACAAGAGAAGTAAGATCATTAACTTTATTTTCAAGGTTAGAAACACTTACCTCATTTACTCGTTTGTTTGAGAAATCTCCACGAGTGCCAAACTGTTTCGAGTTAGCTGCCATGTTTGAGATCAATTGGCGTGCAGCCTCGGGTGTCTTATCTACCAATGCCCCTCCACTTGCAGCATCAATGATACTACGGTCAGTAGGCATCAATCCTTCATAGAAATATTGAATGAGCAGCTGATCAGGTATTTGATGATGAGGACATTGAATGCAGAGTTGCTCAAATCTTTCCCAATAGAGAGTGTCTCTCCATGAGATTGCCGAATTCCACATATTTCTTTCCTTATATTGGCAACTCGAGATGCTGGGAAATACTTCTCAAGGAAAATCTTCTTCATGGCATTCCAAGTTCCAATAGATCCTGGGAGAATAGAGAAAAGCCATGTCTTTGCTGTCCCTTTTAAAGAGAAAGGGAAAGCTTTCAACTTAACCTGTTCTTTGTCAACTCCATTCGGTTTCATGCCAATGCAAACCATATGGAACTCCTTGAGATGAGTATGAGGATCTTCTCCTGCAAGACCATTGAATGTTGGTAACAAATGTATAAAACCAGATTTGAGCTCAAAGTTTACATTATTGTCGATGTTTATGCACAATGGTTGGTTTTCCATGTTAGGAGCAGCAAGCTCCTTGAGTGTTTGTTGTCGTGCAATAGCCATGGTGTTGAGGCGAGCTTCCTTTCGTAACCTGCGTAAAGTGTTTTCTATTTTAAGATCCAACTGCACTTAAATTTGATTAGTAGAACGGGTTACAGACATAAATCTTCAAAGAAAACTCAAAATAAATCAATCACACAAGAGATTGAAAACAATGCAAATTGTACAAAAATTCTATGCTAGAAAACTAAAACTGCCTAAAAAAACTAGAAAACAGCAGAATTTGGCCTCGATAGGGTGGGGTTAGTGGTTTACCACTAGTCCTGTTCAGAACGTTGTTTCCCTTCAGGAAACAAAAGGCCAGATCCTAATTCCACCAAAAAAATATGTTTTGAACAGTACTGCTGCCGTAAGTGAACAATACCGCCGCAAGCAAAAAAAATCTGTTTCTTTTTGTTTTTTTTTTCAGAAAAATAAATAACAATCACAACAAATAAAAATAACAGTATAAGCACAAGAATCAACTAAAATTACTTCCCCGGCAACGGCGCCAAAATTTGTTGCAATGTCGCGGTCACACAAATTAATTACCCTAGCTTAAAACACAACAGATAGTATAGAGCAAGCAAGGGGTCGATCCCACGAGGAAGGTTTAGTTCAGATTTTTATGCTATACGTTATGGAATTGGGGGGGTTTGATTTGCAATGATCTAAACTATAGTATAAATTACACTAACAAACAAAATCAATTGAAACTGAAATATATCAAGAAAACAAACCTTGGTCGCAAGCACACATCCACCTACAGAAATCAGAACCGATCCTTGAAACGAAACTTCAGTTTATATTCTGAATTTTTATCTTTTCTTAACATTGGTTAATTAACGGATCCGCCGTATAACTAGCCCTAACCAACAAACAATCACAGTGTCCGCACTAATGATTTAATCTACTGGCAGCCTTAAGATCTAGATAAATTCATTAATCTTAACAACCAAGTTGTCAGCTTGTGTTGCTTTGATCGAATGTTCTCCCTAAGTTTAATAACGTAGTTCCGCTACAATTATCAAGCTTAGTTGCTTCACAAGTTTATATACCACAACTCCGGTGTTGATATCAAACTTAGCAATAGATTGTTCACAATAATAACTTAGAGTCCGCTCTAGCAATTAAGATAAACAATCATAGGAAATATGCATAGGAAAACAAACATAGTCATTCATAATACAAACTGAAAATAAATGGAAGAATAAATCTCACAGTTCTTGAAATCTGAAGGTGTTTGTGTCCTTGCAACCAAGAAAACGAGCTTAGCCTTGCATATCTATTGAACAACTACTCCTAAAGATGAAAGAATACATGATTTCTGATTTGTAGAGGGGAGAGTTTGTGTTTCTTCTCTTATGGTTGCCACCCTTCTTTCTTTGATTCTACTGGACTCTCTCTCCCTCTCTCTTGGCTCTCTTTCCTTCCCTCTTGGCTCTCTCTTGGCTCTCTTAATATCATGAACTTAGCTGCCTATTTATACACAAATTGTAAGTAAGAAAAATCAAAGTTCAAGTGTGAACATCAAGAGATGGTGGTAGTGTGAAGGCGGCTGGCGGCTGGTGGCTGGTGGCTGGCAGCTGGTTTGTGGTTGGTGGTTTGAGGTTGGTGGCTTGAGGTTGGTGGCTTCCTTCCTTGACCTTCTGGATTGATGTTCTTGATGAGCTAAATTGCTGAAATTAAAACTTGGATGTCGGTTTTGATGCTTCGGGATGTAATTTGGATTCGTTTCTTCACGAAACCTGATTGCTGGCAGAATTCAGCTGTCATCTTTGAAAAATCATATCTCCCTCTCCCTCATATGACATCGTTTTTGGCTGAAATTGGGAGCGTTTATAAAAATTTGAGTCAGGAATCCAAAACAATTGAGTTTGCATCCATTGGATATCTACAGCTCCAGATATTGAATTTTGAATGGACAAAGGTCAACACTAGCAGAATGCGAGTTTTGACTTTGAAGGATGTGATTTCCATGCTCTTTGTCATTTTATTTTTCTTCACTTGGATTTCTAGAAAGGTATGGATGTTATCTTTCTAATGCCACTGGAATCACTTCGTTTTGACTTTTAGAACTCACGCTCTGCACAAAACATCGACTGAACATCAAATCTGCCAATTATCTTCAATTTACTCCTTTTTGCATCTTTCATCTAAAGGTGCCTTCAAAACATAAAACAAAGAATATCAAGGCATTTTATATATATAACATAGGCTAAACACTAGTTAAATGTGGGTGAAACTATCAAATAATATGGTTACATCACTAAACTCATGAAACACATGAATGAGTTGGAAGTTTGTACAACGGTCTGCACAAAGAGTAGGAATGCTTAGTTTTCCATTATCTAATATTGTCTATGAGTTAAGTCAAGAAGTGAATGCTGCATGATGGAGCCTTTTAAATGTGAAAGTTGAACTTATCATGAGCTTTTAGCCCTCTGCTTTCATGGTTTCATTTTTGCTTGAGGACAAGCAAACATTCAAGTTTGGGGGGTATTTGATAAGGGAATTTTTAGCATGTATATTTTCCACTATTCATGCTTGATTTTGAAATATTTTGGATGTGTTGCACAAGATAATTAGAATCTTGGATCCCTTTTTGAACTATTAACCTCGTGGGAAATTAATGTGTTTTCAGATACTAATCAGACCCGAATTTCCTGCACTCCAAATACTATCTCAGAGGTCCAAAAATTACAAGATTAGTGTCGTTGGAAAGAAGATTCAATTTTCTACAATTTCTTCAGAAATAGAGATCTTTGAATTCGCACTTTCCTACCTCAAATCTGGCCCGCAATGTCTGGGTAAGAAGGAATTCAAATCAGAAAAGGAAACTGTCTTCATTCCAGCGAGGGTAAAAAGGCCATAATATAAAAGAGAAAAAAAAAGGAGGAAAGGGGGCATACATAGAGAAACCCCAGAAGAGACTAAAAAAAAGAAGAAGAAAAAGAGGGAAAGAGGCGGCACAAAGGAGGGACGGAAAACAAAGGCAAAAAGGATAGAAGATTTGGAGGACACCTATCTATTCCACTAGAGTTCTCTACTTTTGAGTAATGTTCATCGTATCAAGTTTGTTTCTCTTTAATTTAACTATGGAGTAGACTTTTATTCTAGGATTTTTGATGTAACCTTACTATGAATATGTGAACAATTTCTTCGATTGAATTATTACATTAAGATGTTGAGTATTTTATTCTATGTGTAATGCTTGCGTGTGTTTGGCCAATATCTGCATGATCTAGAATTCAATTTGAAACTGAGAAGTGATAATTGTTTTAGCTATTGTTTGAAATACCTTAAGAAATCTATAGGATAGAGATATCCTAGGAACTTTTGTAATCGTTACAGGTTTTACAGTACTTAATAAATTTCGACAAGTTCAAAACTTTCGTAAGGTATATGAAATTTTTTTGTCGAAATAATTTATTGATACTCGAGAGAGATTAATATTTACATTAGGAAAACCTGATTATCAATTAGGAGTAATTAATTTAATCGAGAAAGTTCACATAAGCATAGTTACGGTAAGTCAGAAATCCTAGAACCAGTACAATTGAATTCATTAATATATAATCATTTGGTTGTTTGTTTTTTTTAATCATTAATTTTTGTTTCATAAACTATCTCATTCGATTCCTCAAATAGATCGTAATTTAAAAGACTTTGGTAATTAGTAGTAATTTTTACAAATCCTCGTGGGACGATACTTTACTCATCACTTTATTACTTGTTACGATTCGTGCACTTGCGAAATTAACCTGCATTAATTATTTACATTAATTTTAATTGTTAGTCTAGAGTTTTTTTTGAATTTATTGAATATTTTTTATTGTTTGTATTTATACAATGATTGAATAATTTGTTGAATTGTAATTGTTAATGTTGAATTTACCTTAGAATAAGTAATTGAATATGTTGGAATAATTAGTAATTTTACTACATTATTGCATGATTTGTGTTTAATTATTTGCATTAATTTTAATTGCTAGTCAAGAGTTTTTTTTTAATTTATTGAATATTTTTAATTGTTTGTATTTATATAATGATTGAATATGTTGTTAATGTTGAATTTACCTTGTAATTAGTATGAATGTTATATGTATAGATGTTATGTTATATATAATATTAGTATAGATGGAGTCAATTGGTTGTGGCTTTTGTCAATATATACAAGTTTGTGGATTTGGGTAGTATCCAATACAGGGGAGGTGCTGTCGAAAACCACAGCTCGTCGCTCACGTATGGTCGCAGCTAGTTCTTATAGCAGCGAGAATGACGTATCCTTAGGTGCCTTTCAAGAAGAGGCACCCACGCCACCTGCGCCGTCAACCGATGCTGCCTCTTCCAGTACGGGTTCACAGCATAGAGGCGGCGTGCCTTCACAGCGAAATCAATTCACCCGCAAGTACGAGGCATAGTGGAAGGACGACCTTTCAATGCAAGTTTGTTAAGGTTTTAGTTTTTTCTTTTAAATTATAACATAATTTATGAACAACTAATCAATATTTCATTAATTTAATTTATTTTCAGGTTCACAAACATTGAGGCCGCCCGAGTAATATCATCGGAGTTTAAGTGTGTGTTTGGTATTGCGGTAGCTGTTGTGGTTATGGTTTGAAAAAAGTTGTTTTATAAAAAGTACTTTTAGTTGAGGTTAGTTTGAAAAAATAGGTGTTTGGTTAAAACTGTGGTTGGAATTGAGGTTGAACTTTAATGTGTTTGATTAAGAATGCTTTTGGAATTGAGGTTATAAAATAAGTTAAAAATTATATATTAATATTGATGGTTTTTAATTTAAATGTTATAGATTTAACTATTGCTATTACATCATAAAATAAATAATACTTTATATAAAATATTTTTTATTGTTCCATTATAATATCTACAATTCCATCACGTATGAAATAGATCCGACAAGGACTACAGTTTTTTTGGTTTCTTAAGCACGCAACAACATCAGGTAAAATATAATCAGGAACAAAAGTGGAATTGTGATCAAATTCCGCAAATGCTACGTCATCAAGCGATCTTTGTCTAATTTATGTAGCTTCTTTGAATAATGTTAAACACTAGTTTTTTGAATAAAATACAATTAAAAAAATAGAAAATAATTTTTATTTTTATTTTACTAGATCAAACCTGTTTAAATACATTTTAAATTTTGGACCGGAATCGGTTCGGCGGGAATAGTGCAGCATGCTGCATTGTTCATGCTAATTAATTAGCAGGATGTGCGCATGCAGTAGAAAGGCAGGAACACGACGAGAGAAGCATGTAATTTCTGCTTCAACAAAACAACGTTTTTGAAGCAGTTAATGGTAGGGCCCACGTATAAAAATCACGGCTGATTTCATAACCAAACACTATATTTTCACTGTTACATAACAAACGCAGTTGTAAACGCTTAGAAAAACGGACCCTAAATCATCGATGGAGATTCTATTATTTCAATGGAGTCAGGTATCCAGACATCCTGAATGGATACCTCAAATTGATGCATGGTTTAACAAATTTGAGGTTGGTGTTAATTTTTAACTTACAGCTTATTTCTAATAATTTATTAATATAATTGTAGATAAATTATTATTTTTATTTATCTAATTATTTATACACAGCACAAATTCACTTGGGACAGGGCGCATGACAAAGTTGTGAGGAGAGTGTGGGAAAATCATGCGGCAACTAGGTAACATCGAAAACAATACAAGATTTTTTTAGAAAAAAATTTATGTTTCAACGTCTAATTTCTCACTATGGAAGTAGGTTGCGTGATTTTTTGTATGAATCACAATAAAAGGCAAAAAAAACCCGCAAGAGATAGGGGTCTCCAAGGCTGGAACGACATGGCGATTTGGAGGGATTTCAAACTGATATACATCCCGGAAGATATATGGCCGTGCTATCTTGAGCACGTGACATCTGAGCGGTTCACACGACGCTCACAGTCCGGTGCTGGCAACCAGAATCGGCCAATTCATGGCTTGGTGACAACGCACACCAGCGGCTCCGTTCCGTTTGCTGCACATGCGAAACAGATGGTAAGATTAATTTAAATGAAATATATCATTAAATTAATTTGTTATTAATTAATCTTTTTTCATTATAGGCTACGTCTCTTGGACATGAGCCGAGCTCGATGGAGCTGTTTGTGGAGACGCACGTGCGGAGTCAAGACAGCCAAAAGGGGGCGCAACAGTTCATTGACAACCATGCTCAACACTTCGTGGTATGTTTGTTCAACCATTTTATTTTGTAAGTTATTATTTTTATTGAATTGAATATGATGATCACTTTTTTTTACTTTCAGGAGACCTATAATAGCCGGTTGAGGGAGAGATATGGGGACGATCCTTTGACCCATCCAGAATTTAATCCGGATTTGTGGATGGAGGTTGGATCGTCTGGTGAACCCGATAAAAATCAGGTTTATGGGCTCTCCAACAGTACGGCCGAGAACTTGCGGGCGGCCCATAGTGTTTCAACCATTGGGAGCTCCCAATCAGTATCGAGCACCCAATCTGCGGAGTTCATGGCCTTGCAGCAACACACGGCTCAGCTGACCGAAAAATACGACCACCTATTAGTGGCGTATGCACAACTGAAAGCGAAGCATGCACAACTGAAAGCGGAGCATGCACAACGGTATGCACAACAAAAAGCGGAGCATGCACAGCTTCGTGAATTTTTCATTAACATGGCATCACATAGTGGTGATACATGTGTGCCACCTCCTTTTTGGCCGCATAACAACCAGCCTCCTCCTCCTCCTCCTCCTCCAGCTCCACCATTATGTTAATTTGTAATGAATATTATTTAACTTTAATAGTTAATTTAATATTTTTTAAAAAACACATTTAGTTCGTAATGAATATTATTTAACTTTATTTCTTTTGTTTTTTATGTTTAATAAAAATTTCATTTGCATTATTGGTTTTTATTACTATTAATTTGTATAATTTTATATTATGTATTCTAAATAATTTTTTTAAAACATATTTTAATAAAATCTCAGAGGGTTTTACCAATGGAATATATCCGTCGACATTTGACAGTAGCTGCCACAGTCACTATCGAATTTACAGACAGATATCTCACCGACAACTTTATCGACGAACTTAATCCATCGGTATTTAACAGTGCTTGCCACAATGACCGACGAATGTACAGACGGATATCTTCAGTAGGTATTCCAAACAATCACCGACAACTTTACCGACGGTATGTATCCGTCGGTATGTCACACTATCACCGACTGGATAAAATCTATCAGTATATTTGAAGCGGGAATTTTTTTGGGGCGCAATTTCCGTCTATAAAACCATCGGCAAATGGTTTTTTTATTTTGCCGACAGATATAGCGACGGACTTTGGTATTACAGATGAAAGAAAAGTCGATGGATGTATTCCGTCGGTGAGGACGTCGGTAAATAAATTACTGACGAAATCTTAATCACATACCGACAGAATATTTTCATCGGTAAAACTGTGAAATCTTGTAGTGAGACTCGGTAACTAATTTATAAGAATAAATACAAGAACAAAGGTAAATAACAAGAAAAATAATATTTTTTATGAAAAGTTTTCTCAAAAAAATATCTTTTTAGCTCTTTTTTTGTGTCTCTCTATACTTGTGAATTATTCTTTTGATTATAATTCTATTTACAAACCTCAAATCCTAGTTAATCAAGAAATTAAACTTCTCAAAGAAAATCCTAATCTAATAAGAAATCTAACATTCTCATTAAATAAAAATTCTAATAAACTAGTCTATTACAAATCATTCTTCATCAAGGATTCTTACATTAGCTAGGATTCCTCCTTTAACTAGATTTTTTATCTAATAATGATAAAAACTCTAATAGATAATAATATTAATATCATGGAGTTCTAACAATATTAAAACTCTTACAAACTCTAAATTATATTAGCCTAAATCCTAATTGATATTGAACTTCAACACTCCCTCTCAATATTAATTGTTATTATTGTTCATAACTCTCGACACATCTCTCATCTTTGCAAAAACATCATATTTGAGGGCCTTTGTGAAAATATATGTGACTTGGTCTTGAGTCTTCACATACTTGACTTCAACTTCCTCATTTCCACTGCATTCTCTTAAATAATGAAATGTTGTATCAATGTGCTTACTTCTGTCATTCAAAACTGGATTTTTAGCTAATGTAATGACTGATGAGTTGTTCATATAAATCTTTGTAGGTTTTTTTTTGGCATTCACAACATCTTCAATAATCTTTTTAGCCATATAAAATGACAAACACATGCTATAATAGCTACATATACAGCTTTACAATAGATAATGTGATAATAGATTGATTCTTTGAATTCTATGTAAAAGTTGTTTCTCTCGTGTTGAAAACAAAACCTGTAATGATCTTTCTATCATCCATATCTCTAACTAAATCACTATTATTATAATCCACAAGATCAAAGTTATTACAATTGTCACACCCGACATCGCGGCGGCCCATTTAAAAATTATCAGTCTTTGGAAAAGAATGGATTTCTGCACCCTATTCTTTGATGGGGAATGGTCTTGTTTAAGGAGTCGCCACCTAGTATTACGGTTACTAGGAGCCCTTACTGGTCAACAGAGATTCTATGGTTCGGGACTGGTTATGTAAAAGGGAAGATATTATCACCCCTTAAACGTCATGCCTGAGGCAGGCTGCATTGCTAGTTTCGTCTTAAATTGCTAAATGTTTATTAGTTTATACTATGATGGTTTGCTAGCAATATTCCTGACTCTGACGCCAGTGAATATTTAACTGCGGATACTTCCAACTCTGGCGTTGGTAAATATTACGTAGCTATATAAACAAAATAAATTTAAATCAGTATTTTTATTCCTGACTCTGGCGTCAGTGAATAAACAAATAAAATAAATTTATTTTTACACAAACACAATTTGTTTTATTTTTCTAGCTAAATAAAATAAAATACAACGAATAAAAATAATATAAATTTAAACTGGTATTTTTATTCCTGACTCTGGCATTAGTGAATAAACCAATAAATTTACATTATTTTTATTCATGCATACACATTTTTTTATTTATTATTTCTTTCTACCCTTTTTTTATTTTTCTATTTTTTTTATTTTTTTGGGCTGGGCCGAGCGCAGCCCACATGGGCTGGGCTTGACCCAGTTGACTCAGTCGGGTCACTGGTCTGGACCAGTGACCCGGACGGATGGCAAGCGTGCGCAACGCACGCCTGCCCAGTGAATTATAATTCACTGCTACTGTAGCAGTGAATTAAAATGCAAAAGAAACGGGGCTTACCTCAATGCAGGAACAGAGATGATAACTGAAGCGTGGTGGTCTTCTGTTCTCTTCTCCTCTGCTTTACTATGCCTTTGATTCTCGTTTTCCTTTGCTTTCTCTCCTGGTTCTGGAAACGCTGAAGGCAGTAGCAGCGATCTCGTGACTTTCCTATGCTTGTGTTCTTTCCTTCTGCTGTTTTTCTTTGTTTGCGTTTTGTCTCCTTTGTTTTAAGATGAAGGAAACTAGACAATGGTGATGCCGGTTGTCAATAGTCCTTGGTTCTTTGTTGTTCTTTTTCTGCAGGGACGAAGACAAATATAGCAGGGCTGATCTATGACCCTCTTGTGCCTTTCTCTCCTTCTCGGTGTAATCTCTGTTTATTCTACTGCCCCTGCTTTCCCCTGGTTTTTTTCGTCTGGTTTCCTCCTCTGTTGCTGAGACCTCTGTTTTATTGCTCTGGTGTTCGGTTTCTGTTTTGTTGATTTTTCCGGTCCCAAAATCCTGTATATTTCTTTTTTGGGGTTGATTTCTGCTAATGGCCTTTTTCTAGCCCCCCTTTTTCTAATCGTCCTCTAAGATCTGTATTTATAGTGCTAGAGTCCCTTCATGTGTGAGAAATCAAGTTTCAATCAAACTCATTCTCTTTTTTGAAGTTTGAATTTGATTAAGAATATATGGACGACTATCTAAAACTCTCAACTAAGCTCTTGAATGGTAGTAGAAGAAGCAACAAACTTACTAACAACATGAACAACATATGCAATATTTGGACGAGTAATAATGAGATTTACCAAGCTCCCACCAATAATACGGTATAAAGTAAGATTTAACAAATATAAACCATCAGAAAAAGAATATATTGCATTAACTTCAATGAGACTATCTATAGTTTTATTGTTAGTAAGTCTAGCCCGCTCAAGAACATCTGCAATATTTTTTGATTGAGAAAGAAGGTAACCTCTAAGTGAGGGAGCGACCTCAATACCCAGAAAATATTGAAGATAACTTAAATCCTTCATTTCAAGTTGTCTAACCAACTTTATCTTCAAAACTGAAATATCATCAATGTCATCACCAATAATAATCATGTCATCAATATATAAAAACAGAATGATATGACTTTCATCAATGTTACTAATTGATATTGCTTTGACAAATTTGATTGTGTGAATAACATTTGCAAATGATCTCAAACCTCTTTTGTTGTCTCATACTTTGCTAACCGTGTACCTATGAAATGCCCAACAAAATTGCTAATTCAAGTAATAATCTTTGCATTATTTTTGTCCCATACATTTATCAAAATAGCATACCCTTAACCAGTATTCTTAGGTATAACATAAGTTTCATTAACATATCTCCATATCTTTTTATCCTTAAGGAAATTTCTCATTACATAACTCTAATATGAATAGTTCTTTTCATCTAACCTCACACTCACAAACTGAAGCGAATTATTTCTTTCAGTAGCCATAATCAACAAAAAAAAAAAACAAGAACGCAAAAGAAGCAAAAAACAAAATACTAGATTGTAGAATCTGAACAAATATCACAAAAACTGAATAAATATCTTCTCGAAGTTATATGATCACTCCCAAAAAATTACAGAAATAGAAAACAAAAACTAAATTGTAGAAACTAAAGAGAAGACAAAATACCATATTTGCAAAAACTGATTGTAGAAATTGAACAAATATCACTCCAAAAAATTCATGAAAGTTATGTTTGAGATTAAGTTTCGTTCCATGAAACCATACTCCAATACCGTGTTAAGCAATTTGTTTCAAACAAAGAGAAATATGAACATAAGAGAGAAGGGGGTTAAGGTTTTATTGATCACTTTATTTTGAAGTTATGTTTTTAACCTGAATACAACAAGATTATATATAAGTTAAATTAAAAATATTATTCTATTTTTAATAAATAAATAAAATAAATATATTTGGTAACAAAAATTACCCAAGAGGGCTTCATTTTGAAGTCTTATGTGACTTTATTTTCCACCCTAATTGTTGGCTGTGAATCTAACTTTATGGTAATGAAAACAATAATCTCAAGGTGTGTTGTCATGATGACTAAGAGAGCTGGAAACGTGAGTCAATTCGTGTTTCTATAAATTCAAATTTTTTTGTTAAAAATTAATATTTTTATATTTTGGATCATTTTGATGCATTGATCTTAAAAATAATTTTTTAAAAATAAAAAAAACATTATTTTAATACATTTCTGCATGAAAAATACTTTGAAAAGCAACTGCAACAATATTCTCAAACATGCTCTTAGAGTTATGCCTTCTTCCTTTTTCAATAATCTAAGATGAAAGAAAGCAGCCGCGACGACCTTAAACCCCATGTTAAGCATGCGCGTGGAAGGCATAGAATAAAACAATTTCAGTTTCTAAGAGACAATCAGAACAAATTATACAGTCTTTCATTGCTTGGAACAACTTTGTCATTTATTAGAAGGAAAGTACATCAAGTAAGAGAACAAGGATTATGGGTACAATTAATGCAAATTGCGGTATGAAAGAATTGAAATTGCAGAAGCTAAACTACTTGGAGTATAGAGCAGACGGATTGTATGACAGTCAGAATGAGAAGAATAACAGCTCCTGAGACAGAGATTGCTGCCCATGGGGTATTGAAATAATTTTGCTTTAAATTTGCCTTCCACTTGTTCCATGGCCTTTCGCAGAATGCATTCAGATCTTTAATGAGACCTTTAAAGAGAAAAGTACGTCGCCACACACCATTTTGTTTGTTGAGATTGTAAAATAGTTGTACCACTTCCTCATTAGACGGTAGCCAGTTTTCTATAATACGATTTTCAACAAGCATTTCCACATCCTTACTGGCACCGAGAAAGAGACCCATCAAGAAGATATAGTCACCAACATAACCATGTTTCAGGCCATGGCACTGCTCAAAGGCTTGCATATTCCTGATTATGATTTCTGAGTCGTCAACAAACTGTAATTGTGGAATTTCTAGTCTCCCTTTATTTCTATCGAATTTTATGTCAAGAAGATTTTTGCTTGAACTCAACACAAACTTGACCCCCGCTTGGTGGAGCACCTTTACACTGGGTGCGGTTAGAAACTCAAGTTCCTCATCCTGTTGCTGTTTAGTTGGTTGATGATAAATTGTAAGAAAGTCAACCAAATGTTTCACTTCGGAGAAATCTATTTTCTCCAAAAATTCCCCCACTGCCCATGAACCCAGTTCATGTGAAAAGAACCAATGAGTAAGCTCAATCAGTGTAGCCTGTGGAGAAATGCCGAATACAGGGGATAGTCCGCACAACTCCTCGAGGATGAAGAACGGGAGCTGATTTTCAAGCAAACAGATATCAAGCCTTACTTCTACATTCTTGTATGGAGGATAGAAAATGCTGTCTCTGTTTCCTCTGAAGTCTGTGTACTTGCACTTCAGCAAAAACATAATGACGAAGGCAGCATCCATTACTATCATTGTTATGAAGTATTCGCTACTAAACCCATTGGTTTCGGCATAGCAATTACGCAATCTTGTTTCGTTCTTCTTAATCAATTCAAAAAAAAACTCCTCACTTACCTTGGTTCGGGCAATGAATTCTTGCAGGTACATTCTTTTCTGGTCTTCCATGGCTTTTAGCATAACTTGACCATGGTGAATTGGGCCTATGGAGACTACACGAGGTGTGTAGGCCTTTTCGTTCAACTCGCGTAATCGCTCAGGAACTTTATATATACAACATCTGCCTGAATAAGCAATTGGGATTTTCAGCTCTTCCTTCACAGGTGGCTTAAAGCACAATGATTTGAGTATTTTCTGCGATCCCTGCTCAGGTGGCTCTCTGGAGACTGATTTGATTACGTCCATCTCTTCCTTCATGATTAGTGCTTGATGGTCCACCAGATTCCAATGCTGTGACAGAACTGAGAAGATAGCTAGTATTATAACAAAACAAGCAGATCAAAAAAACTATTACCACTGAGAAAACAAATTCAATTACGAAACCCAAAAAAGAGATGAAACTTACAGCCTTAAGTTTGCCTTCACCAGCAACAATTTAACCAGTGATTTATATATATGGGACCACATGAGTGATGTATTAAGTTTCATTAATTAAAATTATTAATAATGTGCCTTGTATAGTTCCACATTATTTGTATCAAATGATAAAAATTAATTATCAAAATAAATCATTATTATATATTGTTTCATATGGAATTTGCTTACTAAGTTTTATATTTGTGAAAAGAATTCTAAGAGTTTGTCGTTAGAAAAAATGATATTTTATCATGACAAAAAAAGTATGATAAAGAACTGTGCAAATAATGTTGATAATTCTTTTCTCTTGAGAAAATTATTTTTCACACAATGTTATTTAGAAAAAAAAAACATGATGTCAATCATAAAAAGCCTGTTGGATAGAAACTTACATACTTAAAAGCTCTCGACAACCGGCAGTTTTAGAAGTTTTGCTCTGCCTCTTGTGTCCAAAGAGATGTGCCAAGAATGGTAGACTCTCCCTCTTTAATATACATTCCAAAATGTTTTATTTCTCCAATGGCAAGCAAAGGATCCTCTTTTTATAATAATTATGTTTATAGAGATTTGGGATTAATTATGAGTAGTTAAATAGAAATTTGCCCCAAACAAAATGTGAATAACCTGATAGATACCTTAATAAACTGGAGGGACAAATCTAAATCTAAAAAGAGGTTGGTCATGCGAGACTAGAATAACGACTTAAACTGATGTTAATTGGAGATTTATTATTGAATTAAGCTCAAATTTTTACAAGAAATTCTACATGTTGGTTGCCAATTAAACTAGTTTCAGCGATCCACAAAATGAAGATCAATAGACAGGCTATGTAATCCGAGGGAGAGGAAAGCTAATTCTGGACGAGATAATATTAAGTATTTAACATTGATGCTGAAACGGCGTGAAATGTTTAGCGAACCAGCTCTCTGTTCTATTAAATGGATTTGCACTTGTAGTTAATTAAAAACATACAAAGCCATAATTGTTGATTTAGCACTGGGAGGGTTAGAATATAATATATATTCTCAAACCTCGTTTCAAGTATAGGATAAAGCAAATGCTTCAAAGGTGGAAGCATTTTCTACAGTGGTTTGCACGTTAACAATATTCTATTATAAACCTAGTTTGAAGTATAAAGTATAGCAAAAAGCAAGCAATCATGGTAGAGCATGGCTATAGCTCCCTGGCTCGTGTTGAATGGCAAGTCAGATCATTTTTTTTACGTGAATTTTGTTATGTGAAATAGCCACGCCTCTTTTTTTTTTTTTGTTAATTTATTAAAAATTTTGTGATGTTTTGCCATCAAGAAATACAACTTGAATGAGAAGAGCACACAGTTTGTATCCATTTGTGCCTCCGCTTTCTACAGTATTTATTCAGATCAAAGTAGAAATTGATAATATTCATGCACAAAAGTCTGCCTAATGTCTTCAAATAATGCTCTTCCCCAAAGCAATTAGCGGCCATTGCATCATTGTCCAAACAAAAAAGAGACCTGAACATAATACAAAACACACATGCTCAATCTTCTACTAAATTTCATTTGGCTAAACAACCTAATTTAATAGCTATGAAAGATTGGAAACATCATCTAGGTTAGAAAAAAAAAATCAATGTTAAAGTTTTTTATTTTTATGGAAACATAGCAAAAATTCAAACCTAAATTCCCATTTTTACTCGAGATTAAAAGCATGGGTATGTTGGGCTAAAATCTTGGTAAGGCCCATAGCTTCGAATCAAGCTTCCAAAGTTTATAAAAGTGCCAAAACTCCCCCTAATTTGGAGAAAAGTTCTAATAAGTATTCTGAAATGACCTCCAAAATTAAGAATATTATAATCGACATTTGTATTACTCGACATTTGTATTTATCTGAAACAATTTCAGAAAAGTAGAAATTGTCGAGGAAGATAAGATTTTCTTTGTCAAGATTGTGGAGAACACTTAATACTGCGTCATTATCAATCAGCCAGTTTTCTATAATTCCTTTCTTCCGAACGAGTATTTCCAAATGCCTGAAGATTTCTGAATAAGATCTCTGTCTGGTCAATTACTAATAATCGTGGAATTTCCAGTCTCCCTCTACTTTTATTGAATTTTACGTCAAATAGATTCTTGCTCGACCCCAGCTTAGACTTGACTCCAGCTTGACGGAGCTCTGCTGCACTCGGCATGCTTAGAGTTTTGAGTTTCCTTGGCTGAGGAAGCTTTGTTGGCTGCTGACAGATTCTTAAAAAGTCTACAAAATGTTGCACTTCTGAGGAATTGATAACATTTACTATGTCATTTGTCACCCATGAACCCAAAGCACCTTTCAAGAACCCATGGGTAAATTCAATCAAGGAATATCCCTTATAAGGCTTGGATAGCTAAAGCAAGTCATTAAGAAAAAAGAATGGAAGCTGATTTTCAAGCAAGATCATGTCAAACCTTATATCAGAATCATCCATGGTCTACTGAAAATACGATCGTTGCTGCTCTGGAAGTCTAGAAAAGAGTTTTTCAGCATGATCATAATGATGAAGGCGGCATCTAGCAGCATCATCTTCACAAAAACATCACTACTGAGTTCAATTGCTTCCGCATAACAATTACGAAGCCTTGTCTCTTCCATCTCAGTAACTCCAATCAAATCCTCCAAGCTTAATTCACTCCACGCAAGAAAATCTTTCTGATACCTTCTTTTGTATTCTTCCATTGCTTTGAATTCTTCCCTGCCATGATGAAGTGGGCCGATAGAGACAACTCGTGGTGTGTAGGCTTTTTCATTTAACACTCGCAACCGCTTAGGGACGCTGTAAATGCAACAGTCATCAAGTAAAGGATGCAAGATCTCCAACTCCTCTCTCATAGTCTTCCCTAACTTGTAAATATCAATCGAAACGTGATCGCCTGTCTTCATCTTCTCGCTTGATGTCCCAATTATCTCAATTCTACGGATCACGATGATTGCTAGTTTTAGCATCAGCAAATCACAAATTACAACACTTCCTAATTTTTCTTTAACTCTTTCATTAAAGAAAAAAGGAACTCAAGTGCTAGCTCAACCCTACTGAAAAAGATAAGAAGAATCATAGAAAACTGAACTGAAATTACAAGAGATCCCAGCTACTACAAGCTTAAGTTAAGCTACCATTAGAAATAGCTTTCTGAAGGATGAGAGCATTCTGAAGTCTGTACTTAACACTGTCCATAATCCAACTAGAGAAATCATTCATGTTTATGCTTTCATTCGAGTAATGGAAACATTGAAAAATCAAAACATCAAAGAGATTCAAATCAATCGTTTCATCTAAGGAGAAAATTTAGGTGCAGTAGGATACCTCTTTGTGAGTTGCTGCTTAACATGGGGCGGCTGAGTAGGATGGTGAAGAGACTGTCTTCAAGATTAGAGACCTTGAAAATTCTCTAGCTTTTGCGGAGAGGAGGGAGAGATTTCTTGGACTAATTTCCCTAGGCAACCCAGCCCATTAATGAGCTTTGCCAAAGCCTGTCTATCAACCCCAGACTCAAGGCCCATACTCATGCAATGAAAACTCTAAAACTTGTCAATATTATAAGTTTTTTCTATAAAACTAATTTAAGATTTTGAAAATAATATCCAGACAAATTTGCTTGTGTTTTCTTCCATTAATTAAACACCTAATGCTTGGTCCCTAAATAATGTGAAGAATCCGTCACGTATTGCTACAGCATATTTTAATCTAAGGTGAGGCCTAGGGAGAGCATGATCTTCTTCTTCTATAATATACCATCAATACTTACAATGCTCGAGTGATCAAGTTTGTCCAGTTCCTCCATTGCAGTATCGTTGCCTGAGATTGACGCCATAACATACAGCTAGGGTTGTTAGATGTTTCTCAAGTGGCTAATTATGTGTTTGGCTGCCTGATTGAGTGAGAGTTCTTCTTAACATGAAAAAATTCGTTGATTTGATTATTTTCAAGTGATTTTTATATGGTTGTAGCAAAACCATCTAATAAATTTAAAAATATATCAATTTGATGTATTTTTAGATAAAATATATATATTTTAAATTGTGCTATGGCTCGAATTAGTAAAAAATCCTAAAGATTTGAGATATAATTACTTCTTCTTGTATAACCTAAAACTTGTTGCTATGTATACATTAGTGTACGTATGTTTATTGCTGGCAATATTACGGAGAGTGTTTTGCAATCAGTTTTAACTTGGGTTTTTGTTTTTTAAAAAAAATAAATTGATTTGTTTTATATTTTTATATCATTTCAATATATTGATATTAAAAATAAATAAATAAAATATTATTTTAATATATTTTTAAATAAAAATCATTTTAAAAAATAATAATCACCATATTCTCACTATACATTTATTTCTAAAATTGTGCTATGGCTCGAATTAGTTATTTGCTACATTGTTGTCTTCCAATTCCCACGATCGCATACATGGCTTATTTTTTATGCCTTTATTTCCTTCATCATATGCCATGGATGATTCTTTCTTCCACGACATCCCTTTCAGTTCTTTTTTATTTATTTTTAATAAATTCAAATCTAGTTGTGTGTAGTTTTGGATCTAATTTTGTTTTTTAATTAAGTTCCATCTCCTTTAATAAAAATTTTAATATTACATTTTTTATAATAATTATGATAAGATGAGATCTTCCATCAATAATATGACCTTGAAGATAATTTTACGATAATGTTTCTTAAAAAAATATTTTAATAAAAAAATCCAAAGAATCCAATTTGATAATCATAAATAATGAGTGATTTGAAAGATCATTTATCATCATTGTTAGTTGTTTGGTTTAAATTTTTCTTTTTCCTATTTTATTTATTGACAAATTGGTCCTTATTTGAGATTTCATGTTCTTATATTACATTTTAGTCCTTAAAATCAAACTTTTTGGGCAATTAGGTCTCTATGAAACATGGAGCGTGATCAATACAATGCATAAGATGCTCTATCCTTTCCATTTGGGAACAAGATTGATTAGAGAGAGATTTAAAGACAAATCATCAAGTAGAATCCAAATTAAGCAATGCAATTTCTCATTTAATCTGGGAAAGTTTTACAATTAAGCCCTCTCTCCTCTAATCCTTCGGGCCAATTGGATATCCTTAGGCATAATAGTTACCCTCTTAGCATGAATAGCACACAAGTTGGTATCCTCAAACAACCCAACAAGATACGCCTCTGCCGCCTCCTGAAGGGCAGCCACTGCGCTGCTTTGGAACCTCAAATCCGTCTTGAAATCTTGGGCTATTTCCCTCACCAGCCTTTGAAATGGAAGCTTCCTTATCAACAGCTCAGTGCTCTTCTGGTACTTCCTGATCTCTCTCAAAGCCACTGTTCCTGGCCTGAAACGGTGGGGCTTCTTCACTCCTCCGGTGGCTGGAGCTGACTTCCTGGCTGCCTTCGTGGCTAGTTGCTTCCTTGGAGCTTTCCCTCCAGTGGACTTTCTCGCTGTTTGCTTTGTGCGAGCCATTGAAATGAGTGGATTGGGAAATTGGGATCTTGGGGTTCTGCTTGTTTCTCAAGAAAACAAGGGAAAGTTAGGGTTTTTGATGCGTAGAAATACGAGGTTCTTACAATTTTTATAGGGGAAAGTGCGCGGGAGAAGGGAAGAATGAAATAGATTTCAGACCGTTGATTTGTAAAGTTATGAACGGTGGAGATGGCGATCAGTGTGTGCGTGTGATGTGACCAATAGGATTCTTTTGACTGGCGGGCTCAGATTCTTAAACCTTTTGGCTCTTTTAAAATTTGGAGACCCTCCTCTTCTTATGGGGAAGATTTGCGGGCCGCGGATTTTGAAGGAATCGACGGTTGTGAATATCTGGAGAAATATTAGCGGGATCGCGATCCGCGTGCTCTGTTAAGTAGCCAGTGGAAATGCTTTATTTGCGCGGGAACATCTCAAGGTTTTCCTTCTGTTTCAGCTGTTCTGTGATAAAAATTATTTGCCGAACAAGGGGAAGAAACAATGCACCCCAATGGAACTGTCTTGAATCTCCTCATTAAATTACATAAAAATTTAACAAAAGTTTTAACAAAAGTTTCACTGTACTAAACATTAATTGCTATAATGAAATTATTATTTTGTTCTTGAGTTGGGAAAATTAAGCCTTAAGGCTAGGGTTTTTGATATTTTCTACTAGCTCATTGGCGATTAAAAAATTATTTAGAGATACATGTGTCTTTTTCATTTTTTATATGGTACTAAAAATACATTTTAGCCAAAAGTCAACAAAAGCTTTTTTACAATAAAAATATTTCATTGCTCCTAGATTAAAAAATTATATAGTAGAACTATTGACTAAGGACTTTCATGATTTTTCACAAGTTTTTTTATAATAAAAATATTTCTTTGCTTCGAGGATCAAAAAATTATTAAGCTATGGGACAATAGTTTAAAGTTTTTTTCATTATCCATATACAGTGAAATCACATTTTTAACATTAGAAAAGATAGAAAAAAATAAGTTTTATATTTAAGGTGTTTTCATACTTTCACATGAATATTTTGTGTAATTAAAATGATCATAGAGACATTTCGGTATTTTCACATTTTCTTTGGATTTTTTTAATAAAAAAAGGTTTCTAATGCATGCACACGCGTCAACAAGTGGGTGGCGTCCGTGTCATTCAAAGGGTGCATGTTATGCCACTCAGCAGTCAAATTTGGCTATTCATTGTCTCCCTCGATGTGCAATCATGTCCTCATTTACATTGTGTGGCGCATGTAGATGTATGGTTATAACAACCCTGTATTTCTACGTCCTTTTTCCACGATATATTGGAAATTTTCAGGTAAATTTTTTTGGAAAATCGAGGTTGTTACAATCTCCTTATAAATCAATTTTCACTTGATACCAAGATATTGCTCTCTTGGTATCATTAGCTTATCTCATTCTTTTGGAATAACCAATCAATATTTTACCTCCTGTTTTATGGAAGGTAATTACCGACACTAATAAATCTCATTAGTATCATTAGTCTCTCAATATTGGGTTAGACTAATCAATTACATTTACGTGCCGATATTAATACAATCGATTGATATCATTAACTATTCATTTCTCATAATAGTTAATCAAATCTTATTCATATCTGGTTTACCATCAAAGTTATCGATGTTAAGAACCCTTGATATCATTGGCCTCTTTACTTGAAGTAGTTAATCATATCAGAAATGATTGTCAATACCAATGTGACCTATTGATATCATTAGCTACTCTCGACCCAGAATAGTTAATCAACTTATCTTTTTCACTAAATTAGGAGTAACCATGCCAATGTTAGTAATCTTTACTAACATCATTAGTCACTCAATTGATCGGGATCGACTAAGCAATTTAAGAAATGCTGGCACCAATGAAACCTTTTCGATACCATTAGCTATCCAAATCCGGATAGTTAATCAATGTCATCTGAAATGCCGGTACCAATGGAACCCCATTGATACCATTAGCTATCTTATTAGCATCATATGCATTATAACCACGGTTTTCAAGTATCATTCGCACACATTCTTAGTTATTAACATTAGAGTCACTAAGCATCATTCATATAACCTTGGTCCCCCTCATCACAGTGCCAAGTATCAATTTATGCCCTTAGTCATCCTCATCATTATGGTAAGTATCATTGTAATGTATCCTTAGCCACCAACACTATGGTGACCAATTATCTATCATTTCTCCTTCAATCTCCAAGTCATTGTGTATACCCAATCCATACAATGGTATGTAAGATAATTACGTCTATTCTAAAGTTATTATGGCTAATTCCATACCTATCAATGTAAGGTAATTGTATTCATCCTAATAATAACATAATTAATTTGATACATAACAATGCACGCAAGATACTCATATTCGTTCAAACATTATCCTAACTAATGGAGGTATATTGTTGTACACAAGGTACTCTTATTCATTCCAATAATATCATCACAAGTTTGATACATGTAAATCTACATCAGGTACTCATATCTAGGGGTGAGCAAAAAAACTGAAAAATCAAGAAAACAAAAAAAATAACCAAAAAAACCGAACTGTGAAAAAAACATATTAAAATTTTTAAAAAACCGATCGATTTGGTTCAGTTTTGGTTTTATATCCTTGAAACCGAAAAAATCAAACCGAACCCAAATCAGAAAAACCGAGCCAAACAAAAAAAACCAGTTTTTGTTCTAAAATAACCAAACCAAAACCGGTCGGTTCAAACCGGTTTTGGTTTTGTTTTTTGATAAAAACCAAACCGAAAATGATCACCCCTACTCATATCCATTTTAATTATATCATAACTAATCGATGCACATCCAAGTATGCAAGGTACTCTTATTCATTCCAATATTATCAAAGCAATAAAATAATAAATTCTGAAATTTATCAATAAGTTTACACAATTTAAAAAGACAAGGTGCGATGCATCTACCTAGAGTATGTGCATGTATTGCCACTTCATGCAATTGTTCAATCCCCATAGCTTCCCCTATACTACCAAGAATGTAGTTTTTATCAACAATACAACTAACATCATAACTTTATTTAATTCTCATTCAACTAGTATTCTCAAACTAATCACAAGGAATTCCCTTAGAATCTCATACTCTTACCCATTTTTATGTTCATATTCATTCTTATAATTTTGTTATTAAAACCATCACTTAACAATAATTTCAAGCAAAGATTAAAAGTTGTCTAATTTCGATCAATTTAGCTTAACCAACCTAGAACACTATCTAGTGGTTTAATCATAACTAAAACTGTAAAAACTCAGTTTTGGACGTGATTTATCTCTATGAAAGGCTAAAACATAGAAATACAATTTTTATGAAGAAATCAACTCCAAAGTATTTTGTTTTAAGGCTCAAAATCAACAATCACAATAGCCCTTTCTTTATAGCTAAACTTTTAAACAACGAGGATTTTCATCCCTTGAAAATTCTTTTCAATCTCCAATTTATTTTCATGCATAAAAAACATTATCCAAGGTCATTTGACATCATTAAATCACAAATTTAAACCAATTCTAAAACAAAACATTCATACAATTTCCCTACCTCTATAATATAGCAAGATTAGGTCAAAATAAGGAAACTCATCCCTTTGGAATTTCTCCTATTTTTTTTTACACACTACATATGTTATTATCATTGTTTAGCATTATTAATACAATAAAACAATGAACCGTTCATTTTATTTCACTTTCTCCTCGTATAATTAAACATATACAACAAACCTTAACAATTAATATTCTTACATCATTAATGATAATCTTCATTAACTAATTAATTTGTCAAAAATATACTTATGGCCAACCTTAAATATGTTTTATTTTCCAAATTTCTTTCATTTCAATTTCTTCATGGCTTCATCCCATTCATATCCACACAACCAACAAGTTAGCCTTTTATTCAATTAACATGTTCATATAGTAATGTTCCTTCCTATCCTTACACCATAATCATTCTTCCCCTCATATAAAGAATACACATTTAATCTATAACAACATTAATAGCAATAACATATTTTACTATTACATATTACATAAACCCTAACACCCACACAATTCTAATTTCATCAAAACATGTTTTTAATCAAGTTTTCTAAATTTTGCTAAAACTAGCAATAGATTCAAAACGCAATAAGTCATCAACCTCTGATTATTGTTTTACACACAACGATCAAACTATATATCATAGAGTTGTGCACAATATATCTCAAAATCAAAATGATCCAACAGTTGGATCTCCTTAGATCTGAATAAAACCGAGTTAACCTGAAAATTGACGAGCTACTGTTTAACATTAACGAAACCTCTTCGAAAAGTGTGTTTCCGATCTCCACCATCCAGAATGAAGGCAACATCTAGATGCACCACATATCCAAATATAAACTTGATCCAATGGTGGAAGAGAGAGAAATCGGTCGGCGACCAAAACTGCCCTACAGGTGTATTTCCTTTTGTATTCCAGTAAGTTTACGATGATGATATGTTGAAAGCATTGTGTCCTTTAAAATCCCTCCGGTCCGTTAGTAGTGGAGTGTTAGAGAAATAATATATCCAAAAATCAGCATGATCCAACAGTGGATGCCAGAGATATGGCCACCGAATCATTATCGGCTCCTCCAAATTATGCACTTCTCTCTCTAGCCGAATTTTCTCTATTGTCTCTCACCTTTTTTTTTTTTTCTGGGCTGCTGGTTTATTTGCTATTTTATAGAACCCTTTTCCATTAATTACAATTTTATCCCTTAGTTATGTCTTTATATATTTTATTTTATTTTTCACATAAATTATTTGGTTTGTTTCTACTTAAATCGCTAGTCTTTACTGAACTTCGATTGAAATGAGATGTTTAACCAAGGAAGGAAAACAAATTAATAGACTTCATGCAAAATTTCATCACAATCCGATGATTGAATTGAGAGCTCTTCTTTCTAATATAAAATTGATCAGTTCATGACTTTTCGTCAACAATCCCGATTTTCTTATTCAATCTTCACTTAAAATCATATCAATTATAATTCTAAACCTTTAAGTTCATTTTATTATTTTGGAATATATTCATTTTAAAATTTCCACCTTTATTTGTTTACCGGATTTATTACCGTTTCAAAGTAACGTCACTGATTTTTAATCGGTGCTTGCACCTTTAGTTCTACCCTTTTCATTGCACTATTCTTTATTATAATTTATTTTTTATTACCTCATTTCATCATTTTCCTCATTATTTTATCCATCAAAACACGTTACCAATTTCTCTGTCCTTATGAATTCTAAACCAAAATTCATTTTTATGGAGGTCATCCACTCCATTATATATTATTATTTATCTATTATTTCTTATCTTGGTATTCATCACTCATTGAGATCATATCACTTTCAGTCTTATGTTTACATGAGAGTTTACACATCCGCATATTTAAATTATAAATTTCTACGGTTTCACAATGGTAGTCGTTTGTTTTGTTTGTTTTCTTTTTTTTTTCTCTCTCTCTCTCTCTCCTCTAACATATAAAGTATATCATTATCCATTTTCTTTTTTTCTTTCAATTTCAGTCCTCTTTCTTTTAATTTTTTATTTCGTTCTTATTCCTTTTAGAAAAGTTTTTGTTTTTTTAATTTAGTCCCCATTCTTTTAATTTTTTATTTTATTCTTATTCCTTTTATAGTTCTAGTCCTTATTCCTTTTATTTCTTATTTTATTCCTATTCCTTTTATAGATATATATTTTTTAAAACGTAGTCCTTCAATTATAATTTCTCATATGTTTTGTTTTTAATTTTAGTTTTCATTCTTTTAATTCCTTATTTTGTTCTTATTCCTTTTATAGAATTGTTATTTTTTTTTCAATTTAGTTCTTAAATTATGATTTCTCATATGTTTTGTTTTTCATTTTGGTCCTTATTTTTTTTATTTTTAATATTTTTTCTTTGCTATTTTATTGAATTTTTTTCTTTCAATTTCATCTTTTAATCAAAGTTTTTATTGTTTTATCTTTTACAGTTAAACCCTCATTCTTTTGATTTTTTCTTCTTCTGTTAAAGCTATTTTCTAATTCAATTTAACCCTCCAATTAAAAATTTTTATTTTCCCTCTAATTAATGTTCTTTTTTCACCCTTATTTTTTTAGATCCTTTTGTATAATTTTTTACTTTGTCATTTGGAAGAACAAAACAAAGAAGAGAACAAGGATTATGGGTACAATTAATGCAACATGCGGATTAATTCATATGAAAGAATTGAAATTGCAGAAGCTAAACTACTTGAAGTACAGAGCAGACGGATTGTAGGACAGTCAGAATGAGAAGAATAACAGCTCCTGAGACAGAGATTGCTGCCCATGAGGTATTGAAATAATTTTGCTTTAAATTTGCCTTCCACTTGTTCCATGGCCTTTCGCGGAATGCATTCAGATCTTTAATGAGACCTTCAAAGAAAAAACCATCTGGCGACACTAAATTTTCTATGTTGAGACTGTGAAAGAGTTTTACCACTTCCTCTTTAGATAATAGCCAATTATCTATAATACGATTTTCAACAAGTATTTCCACATCCTTACTGGCACCGAGAAAGAGACCCATCAAACAGATATAGTCACCAACATAACTATATTCCAGGCCATCGCACTGCTCAAAGGCTTGCATATTCCTGATTATGATTTCTGTTCCGTCTTCTAACTGTAATCGTGGAAATTCTAGTCTCCCTTTATTTCTATCGAATTTTATGTCAAGAAGATTTTTGCTTGAGCTCAGCACAAACTTGACCCCTGCTTGGTGGAGCTCCTTTACACTGGGTGCGGTTAGAACCTCAAGTTCCTCATGCTGTTGCTGTTCAGTTGGCCGATGATAAATTGTAAGAAAGTCAACCAAATGTTTCACTTCGGAGAAATCTATTTTCCCCCCAATATTCCCCTACTGCCCATGAACCCCATTCATTTGAAAAGAACCGATGAGTAAGCTCAATCAGTGTAGGTTTCGGAGAATTGCCGAGTATAGTGGATAGTCCACACAACTCCTCGAGGATGAAGAACGGGAGCTGATTTTCAAGCAAACAGATATCAAGCCTTACATCAAACCACTTGTATGGAGGATAGAAAATGCTGTCTCTGCTACCTCTGAATTCTGTGGACTTCCTGCAATTGTACTTCAGCAAAAACATAATGACGAAGGCAGCATCCATTAATATCATTTTTATGAAGTTTTCGCTACTAAACCAATTGGTTTCCTCATAGCAATTACGCAATCTTGTTTCCTTCTCCTTGATCAATTCAATAAAACCCTCCACACTTACCTTGGTCCGGGCAATGAATTCTTGCAGGTACATTCTTTTGTGGTCTTCCATGGCTTGTAGCTTGTCGTTACAATGGTGAATTGGGCCTATGGAGACTAATCGAGGTGTGTAGGCCTTTTCGTTCAGCTCGCGTAATCGCTCAGGAACTTTATATATACAACATGTGTTGGAGAAAGCATATGAGATTTCCAGCTCTTCCTTCACGGATTGGATTAATCTATCAATACCAGATTCCATCCTGTGACTGAACTGAGATGATGGCTAGTATTAGAACAAAACACGCAGATCAAAAAAATTGTTACCACTGAGAAATCAAATTCAATTACGAAACCCAACAAAGAGATGAAACTTCCAGCCTTAAGTTTGCCTTCACTAGCAACAATTTAACCAGTAATAATGTGCGATGTATTAAGCTTCTTTAATTAAAGTTATTAATAATGTGCCTTGTATAGTTCCACTTTATTTGTATCAAATGATATCAATTAATTATCAAAACAAATCATTATTATATATTGTTTCATATGAAATTTGCTTAATAAGTTGTATATTTGTGAAAAGAATTCTAAGAGTTTGTCGTTAGAAAAAATGATATTTTATCATGACAAAAAAAGTATGATAAAGAAATGTGCAAATAATGTTGATAATTCTTTTCTCTTGAGAAAATTATTTTTCACACAATATTATTTAGAAAAAAAAAAAAACATAACGTCAATCATAAAAAGCCTGTTGGATGGAAACTTACATACTTAAAAGCTCTCGACAACCGGCAGTTTTAGAACTTTTGCTCTGCCTCTAGTGTCCAAAGAGATGTACCAAGAATGGTAGACTCTTCCTCTTTAATATACATTCCAAAATGTTTTATTTCTCCAATGGCAAGCAAAGGATCCTCTTAGATAATAATTAGTTTTATTCTATAATATTAATTATTTGCGAGATCTAGAGTTATGAGCAGTTATATAGAGATTTGTCCCAAACAAAATGTGAAAGATAAGTCTAAATCTAAAAAAGAGATCCGGTCATGTAAGATCAGGTAACAGTTTAAAATAATAATAATTGAAGATTCAACTACTGGATTGAGATTAAAAATTTAAAGGAGATTCTACGGGATGTTTTCCAATTTAAAACCATTATGTCACTTGTCAGAACGTTGAATTTCCCTTAATATTCAGACTAGTTTTAGTTTCAGCGATTCCCAATATGAAGATCAATAGAACAGGCTGTGTAATCTGAGGGAGAGGAAAGTTAATTCTGGAGGAGATAACTGCACAATCTATAGCTAGACCGATGACCAAATCAATCTCTTCCTGAAGGATTTAACATTGATGCAGAAATGGCGTGAAATGTTTAACGAACCTCTCTCGGTTATATCAAATATATGTTAAAAAAAAAACTATCTAGTAGGTGGCTCAGTTGTAAGAGTTTGAGACCAAGAGGTTTGCGCTTTCTCCATGGTTTCAGGTTCGAGCCATGTGGTTACTCATATGATGGCCACTAGAGGCTTACATGGTTGTTAACTTCAGGGCCCGTGGGATTAGTCGAGGTGCGCGCAAGCTGGCCCGGACACTCACGTTAAACTATGTTAGAGAATAATATAAATTATATCCTGGAATCTTACCTACTAGCTTAAGGTTTTAGGTGAGATGGTTCTTTGACAAACTAAAAAAAATATATGTTAAAAACATAAAAAGCCATAATTATTGATTTTTCATGCCATTTTCTTTGAGGAATATATATTCAGCTAGAAGGGTTAGAACATAAAATATATTCTCAAACCTCGTTTCAAGTATAGCATAAAGCAAATGCATCAAAGGTGGAAGCATTTTCTACAATTATAACGGGTGACACGCTAACAATATTCTATTATAAACCTCCTTTGATGTATAAGGTATAGCATAAAGCAAACAATCATGGTAGAGCATGACTAGATCCTTTCCCGTGTTACACAGCAAGTCAAATTATTGTTCTTACGTGAATTTTGTTACAGTGAAATAGCCACTGTAAAAACCTATTTTTTCTGTTAATTTATTAAAAATTTTGTTGATGTTTTGCCATCAAGAAATACAGCAGGTAAATTGAAGAAGATAGCAATGACTAGATAGTAAAGTACATGTACACACAGAACAATTGAGATAGTAGACCTAAACAACTTGAACGATAGAGCACACAGTTTGTATCACGGTAAGCATGAGGAGAATAGCAGCAGCTATAACAGATATTATAGCCCATGGATTACGGAAATAATTTTGTTTCAATCTTGCCTTCCATTTGTGCCTCCGCTTTCTACAGTATCTATTCAGATCTTCAACAATTTCAGAAAAGTAGAAATTGCAGCTCGTTTCAATAATAAGATAAGAAATTATCCTTGATAATATAAAAGTATGAGAATACCAACTTGGACGCATTTAGAAGGTGCTGAGACAGTAATTAATGATTCAACTTGGCAAATTCCAGCTTCAGGTGTGAAGCACAAGCATAATGCTTTACTTTTTTTTTCTTTAAAAATGAGAAACAAAGGGAAAACAATTCAGTTGAATCCCAATTGCCCCATTCTTTCCATCTTCTACATTCAAAGCAATTTCTTATCGATCACTAGACGATTATAGAGCCCTGATGACAAATTAACCCTTAAGCTGCCTATCAGTATAAGACTGGAGAAAATCAAAGGTATAACACGAGATAACCCCTAAAAGATGCTTCTGTGTGTTGATATGTGAAGGACTCTAATGAAAAATGGAGCTGAAAAATTCTTGTCCATGAAATTCAGATGACAGGCCTGAGTATGCTTCAATTCAAGCAATACTTTATGGCCCTTCTCTATGTGCTGGTCATACAACTGCTGACTGGGACATCAAAAATGTGTCAGCTGATTCTCTGCCAGAATGGTCAACTCCAATACCTGCTGCTTACAATGATCATCTGGTTACCTTTTCACAAAAATCTAGAAACCCAAAATTCTTCTTGATCAACTCAAACCATATAATTACTGTGGGAAATTAACCATTCTCGATCTGGCAACAATTCTGCTCTTCATTCAACATCCCTGACCGTTTCCTGTCCCTTCTCCGTGATTTTACTATTTTGACAAATTGATTGCAGTTTGATTCATACAATAACCATGTTGAAGAAAAAAACTAGGCATGAAAGAAACCGAGATTTATTAAAACACGGATGTTAACTTAAACATCAAGCATGTCTTGCATAGAACAATGACATGCAAACCTGCTTACGACAGACCTGAAGAAAAATGACTGCAGGTGTCTTATGAGCAGAATTGTTTGAACAAGAACTAAATGGCATATAAAAATAGATTTGAATTTTAAGGTTTTTTAGTTTCAGAGAAAGTGACATTCAAAGATGACAATCCAACAGTATCAGGACTGTTGAGCTGATCAAGTTGCTTCTTACCACAACGAAGCATATATGGAAATACTTCTGTTTTAAGGTTGCCTTCCATTTGTCTCTCCGCTTGCTGCAGTACTTGTTCAGATCTTTTAACTACACCAGAAAGTGCCAAAAGCAGAAGATAGAAATTATAAGGCAACAGTAAGTGGGGGAAAATGTAGCTACTTTAATGACATGAGTAAACTGAAACAGCAAAAATTGATTGCATTTTATTTATGCTAATTATGTAGCAGAGAAAGCAAGACAGGGAGGAAATATTGATGAGTAATTGAAGAACATATATAGAAATTTCATGGGAAGAGATAACAGAATACACAGTTAATTTACAGAAAACAACTGAAATAGCATAATCAAACAACTTGAATGATCGAACACACAGTCTGTATGATAGTGAGTATGACTATAACAGCAGCTGCTACAACAGAGATTATAGTCCATGGATTACGGAAATATTTCTGCTTCAAGGCTGCCTTCCATTTGTGTACACGCTTACTGTAGTACTTGTTCAGATCTTCAACTACACCAGAAAAGTAGAAATTGTTGACGTTGATAACATTTTCCTCGGAAAGACTGCGAAAAAGGCGTGAAACTATCATTATCATGGAGCCAATTTTCTATAATTCCTTCTTTAACAAGTATTTCCACATCCTTGGCATCGGGGACAAGCAAAGAGAGCATGGTAATATAGTTACATACATATTTATTAGCATCGTAATTGCATTGCTCAAAAGCTTGGAGATTTCTGAATAGGATTTCTGCGTGATCGCCTATCTTTAACTGTGGGATTTCCAACGTCCCTTTATTATCATCAAATTTTATGAGGAGGGGGTTTATGCTGGACCCTAACTTGAACTTGATTCCAGCCCGATGGAGCTCTGCTACACTTGGAGTGGTTATAGTCGCAAGTTTCTCTGGCTGCATCTCCTGTGCTGGCTGCTGACAGATTCTTAGAAAGTCAACAAAATGCTCTACTTTAAGCAAATTGATTTTCTCCAAAATTTCCTCTGACACCCATGATTGCCATGCAGCAAGTAAGAACGCGTAAGTAAGCTTAATCATGGAATATTCCTCACAATGGTGCTGTATTTTGGATAGATTGAACAAGTCCTCAACAATGAAGAATGGAAGCTGATTTTCAAGCAAGCACAAATCAATACTAATTTCATCTAGCATCCATGGTTTATTGAATATGCGGTCAATATTTCTACTTTGGATACCAGGGGAAAATGCTTTCAGAAAGAACATAATGAGAAAGGAGCAATCCAGCAACACCATTTCCACAAATTCCTCTTTACTTAGTTTATCGAAGGTTTCTGCATAACAACTACGCAATCTAGTCTCGCTCTCTGCAATAGCTGCAATAAAATCCCTCACCCTTACCTTGCTCAATTCAAGAAATTCCCTCAGGTACAGTCTCTTATGCTCTTCCATTTCTATTAGCTCTTCTTTTCCGTAGTGAAGTGGGCCAATGGAGATTACTCGAGGTGTGTAAGCCTTTCCATTTAACTCACGTAGTCGTTTTGGAACTCTGAAGATGGAACACTGATCTGAAAAAGAACGCAAGGTTTTCAACTTTCCTTCCACAGACTCTGCTAATTTGGCGATGTCGAGAGAAACATGATCGCCACTATCCATCTGCACTCTTGATGTTCCAGCAACGTTCATACTGTGCCTAGACAATCGCTAGTATCACAATTACCAAATAGTTAGATAAATGCTCAAAACAAAAAAAAAATTCAAGATCAAATCATAGTTTGAGAAAAAAAAAAGTGTAGGTAGGGAAACCGAAACTTATTTGGTATATTTAAATGATTTAATACAAAAAGATATTTTATGATTAGAAAAAAGTTTGATCAAGAAATGTACCGAGAATGGTAGACTCTCCCTATTTAATATAAGTTCCAAAATGATCCACAATTAAGATCAACAGATCAGGCTATATAACCCGAGAGAGTAAAGCTAACTCCGGAGGTAACTGCACATTCAATATCTAGACCGAAACCCAGATCAATCTCTTGATGAAGGATTTAACATCGATGCAGAAATGGCATGAAATGTTTAACGAACCTCTCTGTTCTATCAAATGGATTTGCACTTGTAGTTAAAACCATAGAAAGCCATAAAATTATTGATTTTTCCTGCCATTTTCTTTGAGGAATATTCAGCGCTAGAAGGGTTAGAACTTAGAATATAATATTCTCAAACCTCGTTTCAAGTATAGGATAAAGCCAATGCATCGAAGGTGGAAGCATTCTCACAATGGCTTTACAATACAATTACAATTACAGTGTTTTACAAGTTAACAATATTAAGTAATACTCTAAAAGGCGTGGGGAAAGCACTGTAGCTTCCCCACGCCTTTTATTTTCATTCACGTATATATTATAATATAATAATAATAATAATAATATAATATAATAATTATTATTATTATATTATATTATAATTATAAACTGCTCATTTTTTTTGTTTTTATTTTTTTTCGTTCTTTTTCCTTTTTTTATGCCTTTATAGCTTTTTTTTTTGCTTTTTTCTTTATGTTTTTTCTTTTTTATTTAATTTAGTTTGTTAATGTTAAATTTTATTTTATTTAGTTATCAGACTTTCATGACACGGATCTCGAGTTTGATGGGTTAACCTGATTTGACGAGTTAACCCGAAATATTTTTTTTCTCTTTTTAATTAATTTTTTAGTTTAGTTTAGTTTGTTAATGTTAAATTTTTTTCTATTTAATTATCAGACTTTCATGACACGTCTCTCGGGCTTGACAGGTTAACCCAGTTAATTATGGGTTAACCTGTAAATTTTTTTTTCTATTTAGTTATCAAACTTTCATGACGCGAATCTCAGGTTTGACAAGTTAACCTGATTTGAAGGGTTAACACAGTTAATTCAGATTTTTTTTTCTTTTTCTTCATTAGTTTTTTCCTTCCTGTAGGTTTTTTTTTCTTTACTTTGTCCTTTTCAATTAATCTTTTTTTTACTTATATAATATAATAATAATAATAATAATAATAATAATAATAATTATTATTATTATTATTATTATAGAATACTCTAAAACGCGTGGGTTTTTCACTGTAGCAGTAGGTTTTTTTTTTTCGCTTTTGTTTCTTCTGTTTTTTACATATAATGTATCACTGTGCACACAGTGCACAGTGAAACACTTGATTTTTTATTTTTTTCGTTTTTGTTTTCCTTTTTTTGTTTTTTTGGTTTCGTCTATGGGTTTTTTTTTGCTTTTTTCTTTCTGTTTTTTTTTCTTTTAATGAATTTTTTTGTTTAATTTAATTAGTTAATGTGAAATTTTTTTTTATTTAGTTATCATATTTTTTTTACACGGATCTCGAGTTTGACGAGTTAACCTGAATTTTTTTTTGTTTTTTTCCTTTTTAATCAATTTTTTTCATTTGACCCATCGATTTTTTTTTTCTATTTAGTTATCAAACTTTCATGACGCGAATCTCAGGTTTGACGGGTTAACCTGATTTGACGGGTTAACTCAGTTGATGCAAAAAAATTTTCTTTTTCCTCATTAGTAATATGCTTATGCCTTTTGTTTTTTTTTAATTAATTTTTTTCGTTTAGTTTAGGTTGTTAATGTTCACTTTTTTTTCTATTTCTTTTAATGAATTTTTTTTTGTTTAATTTAGTTTGTTAATGTAAAAAAAAAATTTTATTTAGTTATCATACTTTCATGACGCGGATCTCGGGTTTGACGGGTTAACCTGAATTTTTTTTTGTTTTTTTCCTTTTTAATCAATTTTTTTTCGTTTAATTTAGTTTGTTAATTTTTTTTCGTTTGACCCATCGATTTTTTTTTCTATTTAGTTATCAGACTTTCATGACGCGGATCCCAGGTTTGACGGGTTAACCTGATTTGACGAGTTAACTCAGTTGATTCAGATTTTCTTTTTCTTTTTCCTCATTAGTAACAGGCTTATGTCTTTTGTTTATTTTTGTTTTTTTTAATTAATTTTTTTCGTTTAGTTTAGGTTGTTAATGTTCACTTTTTTTTCTATTTAGTTATCAGACTTTCATTACACGGATCCCGGGTTTGACAGGTAACCTGGTTTGATGGGTTAACCCGGTAAATTCTGGGTTAACCCGTCAATTTTTTTTTCTATTTAGTTATCAAACTTTCACGATACGAATCCAAGGTTTGCCGGGTTAACCCAGTTAATTCAGATTTTTTTTCTTTTTCTTCATTAGTTTTTTTCTTTCTATTGGTTTTTTTTTAATTTATTTAATTATCATACTTTTATGACATGACTTTGCAGCCAGATCCACATCCAAGGCTATTGAGTCTGGTATTAGAGCTAGACCTACTGGGTCATACAAGTTTAATATTATTATTATTATTATTATAAATATTACTTTTGAGTCAGGTGTTATAGCCACACCCAAGATTCTTGGATATAGCTTTGCAGAAAGACTTAACATTTTTAGATCTTATTATTATTTTTTTTATATACAAAAAAAATTAACCCGCGGCATCGCGCGGGTTATGTGACTAGTTCTATTATAAACCTTGTTTGAAGTATAACATAAAGCAAACAATCATGTCGGGTTGGTTATTTGGAGCCCTAATATAGCATGAAAAACCAGACCTAAACCTACAAAGTCAAAGCTAACCTTATTTGATTTCGGATTTTTAGGCTATTTTCTAGGTATTTGGAATTGATAAAATGATTCTTGGGTATTATAACGGTGTTGGTAAATTGTTTTTGGGTTATAATGGCTGAAAAATTAAGTTTTATAGTCTATCTGCCCTAATTTTCTGGCCATCACAGAATCTAGGCTTGCAGACGACATGTTGTTTGTCCTGGCAAGCAACATGTCGCTTGATTTTTTTTTAAAAAAAAAACAAATAACAAGTCATTCATTTCTTTAAAAATAAATAAAAATAAGCCCAAACCTACAGTCCTAGACTTGAAGGGCCCGCCAATGCTCCTTTGCTCTTCATTGCAGTTGCCCAAGTGTGCTGACCCATACGCTCACTAGTCTAGGCTTTGGCTCATTTTTTTTTTAATTAAGGCTAGATATAAATTTAAGGAGAGAAAATTATTGAACCCGATTGAGTTCATGGTTCGAAACACGGGTTTGACAAGTTAAGCCACAACATCGAGACTTTTTTTTTATATATTGCTATTCTTTACTAGTTTCTTTTTATAATATATTTTTAAAAAATAAATTTTAAATTTATGATTTAATTAATATCCCTCATCTGTGATTTTTTTTATTTAAACTTTTTCTGATATAGACTTTTTTTTAATGGTGTTGTGCGTAATTAATTTTTAAAAAGATTATTTTGATTTATTTATAATTTTTTTTAATCTTTTGTATTGAAGAACTTTATTTTAAAAAATTAAAAATATTTATTTTTAGATAATATTTCTAATATGTGCATCATTGCGTGATATTTTTCACTTTTATTTTATTAATCAATTTAATATGTGTGCTTGTTTTGAATATCATTTGATTTAATAAAAAAATATTTTTAATATACAGATTTAATAAACACAACCGTATAAATGTATTATTTTATGATATTAAATGCTATAATCTATACCTAGCCCTTAACTTTTTTTAGTTTTATTTTTATATATTATTAATGATATATTATATTTATTTTTTAACATATACAGTTATCAATTTATTTTATTTCATGCGGTCAAATAGCTAATTCTATTATAAACGTGTTTGAAGTATAGCATAAAGCAAACAATCATGTCACATTATGGAGCATAACTATATCCTTAGCCCGGCAAGTTGGATTTCTTTTTTTACAATGAATTTTGCTAAAGTGAAATGGCCATATTTTTTTCTGTTAACTTGCTACAGTGAAAATGAAAAGATTTTATTTAATCTTCTGCTCAAATGGCTATTTAAATGCAATTTGTTTTGGAGATTCGTAATATTATTTTTCATTTTTTTGGTAATATCTTATAGCAACGTTGAGGTGTATGATTTAGAGGGTGTTTGTTATAATTTTTGTTTTTGTTTTGTTTTTAGATGTTTTTTTAAAAGTGTTTTTGGTTTAAAAATTAAAAAAAAAAAACATAAATTTAATTTTTTTTAATATTTCTAATAATTTTAACATACTGTGTTAAAATTTATTTTTAAATATTTTCAAATAAAAAATTATTTTAAAAATTATGATACAACACAATTTCAAACAAACCAAACATGGTTATTAATAAACAAACTAGGTTTTATTTAATAACAAGATACGAGGACACCTCCTAATTTGTATGTGACTTACACACTAGATGCTTTCCTTTTCATAATATTTCTCACACCACCTAAACTCTCCTTTTTCTCACCCACTCCCTCTCGCACACAAACACGCTCTTACACTTAGGAAATAGTGGAGAGAATTCTAAAAACAGGAGGTGCTGTAGAGAAATCTAGATTGATCTTCAACCTTGGGTTCTTTCTTCCCTTCCTTTCCCTTTCAATCCTAATTTATGGTAATGTAAACAATAATCTCAAGGTGTGTGAGTAAGGAGGTGCATTCGTTTTGTGGTCTTCCATGGCTTTTAGCTTCTCTTTACTGTGGTGAATTGGGCCTATGGAGACTACACGAGGTGTGTAGGCCTTTTCGTTCAACTCGCGTAATCGCTCTGGAACTTTATATATAGCACATGTGGTGGAGAAAGCGTACGGGATTTCCAGCTCTCCCTTCACAGGTGCCTCGCGTAATCTATCAATATCAAGCGAAACTTGATGATTCAGCTCATGATTAGTACTTGATGGTCCACCAGATTCCATACCTGTGACTGAACTGAGATGATAGCTAGTATTAGAACAAAACAAGCAGATCAAAAAAATTGTTACCACTGAGAAAACAAATTCAATAACGAGACTGCTGACCTCTGGAGGAGAAAACTTGGAGTTTCTATTGAAAACAAGGATTATGGGTATAGAGTACAGAGCAACATGAAAGAATTGAAATTGCAGAAGCTAAACTACTTGAAGTATAGAGCAGACGGATTGTATGACAGTCAGAATGAGAAGAATAACAGCTCCTGAGACAGAGACTGCTGCCCATGGGGTATTGAAATAATTTTGCTTTAAATTTGCCTTCCATTTGTTCCATGGCCTTTCGCAGAATGCATTCAGATCTTTAATGAGACCTTTAAAGAGAAAAGTACCTGACCACACACTATTTTGTTTGTTGAGATTGTAAAAGAGTTGTACCACTTCCTCATTAGACGGTAGCCAGTTTTCTATAATACGATTTTCAACAAGCATTTCCACATCCTTACTGGCACTGACAAAGAGACCCATCAAGAAGATATAGTCACCAACATAACCATGTTTCAGGCCATGGCACTGCTCAAAGGCTTGCATATTCCTGATTATGATTTCTGTTCTGTCATCTAACTGTAATCGTGGGAACTCTAGTCTCCCTTTATTTCTATCGAATTTTATGTCAAGAAGATTTTTGCTTGAACTCAACACAAACTTGACCCCCGCTTGGTGGAGCTCCTTTACACTGGGTGCGGTTAGAACCTCAAGTTCCCCATACTGTTGCTGTTCAGTTGGCCGATGATAAATTGTAAGAAAGTCAACCAAATGTTTCACTTCGGGGAAATCTACTCTCCCCAAATATTCCCCTACTGCCCATGAACCCCATTCACGTGAAAAGAACCAATGAGCAAGCCCAATCAGTGTAGCTTTTGGAGAATTGCCGAATATAGGGGATAGTCCACACAACTCCTCGAGGATGAAGAACGGGAGCTGATTTTCAAGCAAACAGATATCAACCCTTACATCTACACTCTTGTATGGAGGATAGAAAATGCTGTCTCTGCTTCCTCTGAAGTCTGTGTAAGTCCACTTCAGCAATAACATAATGACGAAGGCAGCATCCATTAATATCATTTTTATGAAGTATTCGCTACTAAACCCATTGGTCTCCGCATAGCAATTACGCAATCTTGTTTCCTTCTCCTTGATCAATTCAATAAAACCCTTCACACTTACCTTGGTCCTGGCAATGAATTCTTTCAGGTACATTCTTTTGTGGTCTTCCATGGCCTTTAGCTTGTCATTACCATGGTGAATTGGGCCTATGGAGACTAATCGAGGTGTGTAGGCCTTTTCGTTCAGCTCGCGTAATCGCTCAGGAACTTTATATATACACCATGTGTCGGGGAAAGGATTTGAGATTTCCAGCTCTTCCGTCACGGATTGGGCTAATCTATCAATATCAAGCGAAACTTGATGACTCAGCTCATGATTAGTACTTGATGGTCGACCAGATTCCATCCTGTGACTGAATTGAGATGATAGCTAGTATGAGAACAAGACAAGCAGATCAAAAAAATTGTTACCACTGAGAAAACAAATTCAATTACGAAACCCAAAAAAGAGATGAAACTTCCAGCCTTAAGTTTGCCTTCACTAGCAACAATTTAACCAGTAACACACACACACTCCACATAAGTGATACAAATTAAGTGCTATATTAAAATTTATTTAATTAAAATTATTAATGACGTGCCCTGTTCCACATAATTTGTATCAAATGATATAAATTAATTATTAAAATAATTAATTAATTTATATCGTTTCGTATAAAATTTGCTTAATAAGTTGTATATTTGTGTTTAGAAAAAATTGATATTTTATCATTAGAAAAAAAAATATGATAAAGAAATGAGCAAATAATTGATATTTGTGTTAAGAAGATTATTTTTCATGTAGTATTATTTTGAATAAAAAAAAACATGATAAAGAAATGTGCAAATAATTTTGATAATTTCGCTTAAGAAGATTATTTTTCATGTAGTATTATTTTGAATTAAAAAAAACATGATGCCTATCATAAAAAGCCAAATGGACAGAAACTGAAACTACTTACAAGCTCTCAACAACCACAGTTTTAGAAGTTTAGCTCGTGTCCAAGGAGATGTTTTCCTGGCTGCCTTCGTGGCTAGTTGTTCCTTAGGGCTTTCCCTCCGGTGGATTTTCTTGCTGTTTGCTTTGTGCCATTGAAATAAATGAATTGGGAAACTGGGGTTTCGGGTTTCTGTTTGTTTCTCGAGAAAACGAGGGAAAGCTAGAGATTTTAAAGTTTTTGGGAGGTTCTGGCGATTTTGATAGGGGCAAGGCGAGAGGTGAAGGAGGAATTAAGGAAGGAGACAGTGAAATGGGATTTGAGCCGTTGATCGGTAAGATAATGGAAAACTATAAATGTAATCCGAAGAGGGGAAAGGTGAAAGTAATATATATTAACTACTTTTTAGCATATTTAAAGACTATAATAAGCTCATCATAATCAATCCTTCCATTCATGTGGGGCATGCATGGTCGCATGTGATACAATTGAATAATTGGATTTGTATATTCATCTGCCCTATCTCTGTCGATTTCACACTAGAATTTCCATGCCCTTATTCAATGGTGGGAAAAATTCAAAGCTACATGATTTGTTCAATTTCCATGCACTGAAATATCAAGGATATATATAAGACAGAATAACAAAAATATATTCCTAGTTTGTACTGGATACAGTCTATGATGATGTGTTCAATTCATTGAGCTTAATGAAACTTGATGATCGATGTTATTAAAAAGAAAGAAAGGAAATATTACAAGGAACGACATAAAAAATAAAAGGAAAGTTTTTTTGAAGCACATGTATGCATAAAGTTGCTTTTGAATAATGACATTTTTGAAATTTTATAAAACATATTTTTGAAGCACATGTATGCATAAAGTGGCTTTTGAATAATGATTTCTCAAAGGTTTTTATATAAGATAAATAAAATATTATCATTCTAACTAGTGTCATTGACCTGCGGTGTTTTATGGTTTTGATCTTGAACCGTTAAGAAATTTTTTTAAAAGAATTTGTCTTTTTAGAATATTTAATATTTTATTTTTTTTGAAGAATATTTGGTGTAGGTAAAGAAACAAAACATATATTTGATATATTTAATTGATTTAATGTAAAATAATATTTTAATTTTAATCATGTAAACATATTTAATTTTATTAATAAAAATATTGTTTATCTTTAATATTTATTTATGTTTAATTTATTATTCCTTCCAATCCATCAAGAGAAGATGATTATTGACAAATACCGAGAAGCTTGATAGGCAGAATGATTTTGAAGATAAATGCAAATCAGTCCCCACTTAATCGCAATTTTGTATACTATTTAATTATTCACCAATATTGTATTTTCTTAAAACTCCAAAGAGTTGGTTGAAGTTGTAAGAATAAAATAAATTAATGATGGAAAGAGAAACAATGCGATTGAAGAACATAATTGTAAGTCCCAACCAGGAGGTTTACCGGTCCAAAGCGATGTAGCTAGGTTGACTCAATTTTTTATATAAAAAAAAAAATTCTAAAAAAATATTATTTTAAGAATTTAGAGAAAAAAAACAATATTATTCTAAAATTTTATTTCATGAAAATTTCTCAGTTAAATTATGAAAATTTAAAGTAATTTTTTTTTAACATTGCTAATCATATAAACAAGATTATAGAATGCACTTCCTTAATTTAACACAAAAAAATTCTTTTAAGTATAGCATTCACATTAGCAACAATTTAACCACATAAGTGATACAATTAAGTGATGTATTGAATTTCTTTAATTAAAATTATTAATAATGTGCCTTATCATTAGAAATTAATTATCCACATTATTTGTATCAAATGATAAGAATTAATTATCAAAATAAATCATTATTATATTTGCTTAATAAGTTGTATGTTTGTGAAAACAATTCTAAGAGATTGTCGTTAGAAAAAAATGATATCGTATCATTACTAACATAGTATGATGAAGAAATGTGCAAATAATGCTGATAATGTTCTCTCTTTATTTTTCATATAATATTATTTAGAACAAAAAAAAAAAAAAAAAAACACAGTTTGATAAGTTTTGGCCGTACAGATTACAGAACAATTGAGATAGTAGACCTCAACAACTTGAATGATAGAGCACACAGTTTGTATCACAGTGAGCATGAGGAGAATAGCAGCAGCGATTACAGATATTATGGCCCATGGATTACGGAAATAATTTTGTTTCAATCTTGCCTTCCATTTGTGCCTCCGCTTTCTACAGTATCTATTCAGATCTTCAACAATTTCAGAAAAGTAGAAATTGTCGAGGAAGATGAGATTTTCTTTGTCAAGATTGTGGAGAACACTTAAAACGGCGTCATTATCACGCAGCCAGTTTTCTATAATTCCTTTCCGAACAAGTATTTCCACATCCCTGGTACTACAGACAAGCAAATTGATCATGGTAATATAGTTAGTCACATATTTGTCACTGAAATTGCATTGCTCAAATGCCTGAAGATTTCTGAATAAGATCTCTGTCTGGTCAATTACTAGTAATCGTGGAATTTCCAGTCTACCTCTACTTTTATTGAATTTAACGTCAAATAGATTCTTGCTCGACCCCAGCTTAAACTTGACTCCAGCTTGACGGAGCTCTGCTGCACTCGGCATGTTTAGAGTTTTGAGTTTCCTTGGCTGAGGAAGCTTTGTTGGCTGCTGACAGATTCTTAGAAAGTCTACAAAATGTTGCACTTCTGAGGAATTGATACCATTTACTATGTTATCTGTCACCCATGAACCCAATGCACCTTTCAAGAACCCATGGGTAAATGCAATCAAGGAATATCCTTTATAAGGGTTGGATAGCTTAAGCAAGTCATTAAGAAAAAAGAATGGAAGCTGATTTTCAAGCAAGATCATGTCAAACCTTATATCATGAATCATCCATGGTCTACTGAAAATACGATCGTTGCTGCTCTGGAAGTCTAGAAAAGAGTTTTTCAGCATGATCATAATTATGAAGGCGGCATCTAGCAGCATCATCTTCACAAAAACATCACTACTGAGTTCAATTGCTTCCGCATAACAATTACGAAGCCTTGTCTCTTCCATCTCAGGAACTCCAATCAAATCCTCCAAGCTTAATTCACTCCACGCAAGAAAATCTTTCAGATACCTTCTTTTGTACTCTTCCATTGCTTTCAATTCTTCCCTGCCATGATGAAGTGGGCCGATAGAGACAACTTGTGGTGTGTAGGCTTTTTCATTTAACACTCGCAACCGCTTAGGGACTCTGTAAATGCAACAGTCATCAAGTGAAGGATGCAAGATCTCCAACTCCTCTCTCATAGTCTTCCCTAACTTGTAAATATCAATCGAAACGTGATCGCCTGTCTTCATCTTCTCGCTTGATGTCCCCAATCATCTCCATTCTGCGGCTCACGATGATTGCTAGTTTTAGCATCAGCAAATCACAAATTACAACACTTTCTAATTTTTCTTTAAATCTTTCATTAAATAAAAAAGGAACTCAAGTGCTAGCTCAACCCTACTGAAAAAGATAAGAAGAATCGTAGAAAACTGAACTGAAATTACAAGAGATCACAGTTACTAAAAGCTTAAGTTAAGCTAGCATTAGAAATAGCTTTCTGAAGGATGAGAGCATTCTGGAGTCTGTACTTAACACTGTGCATAATCCAACTAGAAAAATCATTCATGTTTATGCTTTCATTCGAGTGAACTCTCCTTAGTTCTTGAAAGCCTTAGAACTAAGTCCAAGGACCAATATCACATCTAAAGCGATCGATTATACTGATGTATTTCAGGCCGATATATCAATTAGAACACAAAACTAGAGCATAAAACAATTACATAGTTGAGTTCCAGGCTATCAAATTCTGCTTCCTCGCCTAAGAAACACTTAAAACCCAGTGATGGAAACATTGAAAAATCAAAACATCAAAGAGATTCAAATCAATCGTTTCATCTAAGGAGAAAATTTAGGTGCAGTAGGATACCTCTTTGTGAGTTGCTGCTTAACATGAGGCGGCTGAGGAGGATGGTGAAGAGACCAGTGTTTTAAAACCCGGACCGGCCCGGCGAAACCCGGTCGACCCGGCGGGTCAACCCGGGACCCGGTCGACCCGGAGGGTCAACCCGGGACCCGGTCGACCCGGGTGAGACCCGGTCAATTGTTTTTTATTGCCAATCATTAAACGACGTCGTTTTTTTTCCTTCTAAAATGCCAAAACGCTGAAGACAGTGTGAAGAAGAACGAAGCAAAATCAGTTACAATTGGCAAACCTAATTTACTCACTTTTTGAAACTCAGCTGCCCAGCTGAGGAGCAGAGAACGTCCCGGCCTGTTGATCGCTGAGGAGCTGAGGAGCTGAGACATACAAAGACTTAAGAAGAGGTTAGAGAGTGTGGGAGGAGGGAGGAGAGGGAGAAGTCAAGAATTTAGCCCCAATATTAATTCTACTGTTCTATCTTACCTTTTATCTCTCTCTCTCTGTCTTTCGATACAAAATAATGAAAGAACTGCAGGATATTTCCCAAGAAGACCCCTCTGGAAAATCTGGTTGTGCATAGCTTGTTCTGGGTTTTCTTTCTCTAGCGGGTATTATCCATATTACCCTTTTAGTTAGTGCATAGTACAACATTTATCAAAAGCTATAATGAGATAATCCATGTGCAGTTATGTGTTTTTTTTTGGGTTGAACCGGGTCAATTTATCTGATCTGTGATCTGATCACTTAACCAGGTTGATAATTGAATCGGGTTTCAAAACTATAAAAGAGACTGTCTTCAAGATTAGAGAGAGACCTTGAAAATTCTCTAGCTTTTGCGGAGAGGAGGGACTAGGGAGAGATTTCTTGGACTAATTTCCCTGGGCAACCCAGCCCATAATGAGCTTTGCCAAAGCCTGTCAATCAACCCCAAACTCAAGCCCATACTCATGCAATGAAAACTCTAAAACTTGTAAATATTATAAGTTTTTTCTATAAAACTAATTTAAGATTTTGAAAATAATATCCAGACAAATTTGCTTGTGTTTTCTTCCACTAATTAAACACCTAATGCTTGGTCCCTAAATAATGTGAAGAATCCGTCACGTATTGCTACAGCATATTTTAATCTAAGGTGAGGCCTAGGGAGAGCATGATCTTCTTCTTCTATAATATACCATCAATACAATGCTCGAGTGATAAAGCTTGTCCAGTTCCTCCATTGCAGCCTCGTTGCCAGAGATTAACGCCATAACATATAGCTAGGGTTGTTGGATGTTTCTCAAGTGGCTAATTATGTGCTTGGCAGCATATAATTAGATTTGAAATTTCTTGTTCAAATATTTTTAATTTAAATTCTAGAGAAAAATGGCTGAAAAGATAAGGTTTTTGGAGGAAAAAAAGGGTTGATTTGTATCATTGTGAATTGGTTTTGATTTCTATATGTTTTTTAATAATTAACATTGATTTAAGAATATGGAGTTGAGGACTTCTTGTTTTTTTTCGATGGATATAGCATGCTGAGCCAAATCTTTTTTTGTATAAAATTTGCTTAAAATCATATATTTTTTTTAAAATTGTGTTTCGCCTTCAATAAGTAGAAAATCCTAAAGATTTGAGATATAATTACTTCTTCTTTTATAACCTAAAACTTGTTGCTATGTATACATATGTGGTGTGCATATGTTTATTGCTGGCAATATAATGGGAGTGTTTTGCAATGAGTTTTAACTTGTGTTTTTGTTAAAATTGTATTTTTTTTAAATTATTTTAATATGCTGGTATTAAAAATAAAATAAATAAATATTATTTTAATATATAAAAAAAACATTTTAAATACCAATATTATCATATTCACAAACACCTAACTGCAGCTAATGACAAATAAATTAATTCCAATATACATTTCACGGTGATAGTGATATGGTGGCGTGTTATTTGCTACATTGTTTTCTTCCCACGAACACATACGTGGCTTATTTTTATGCTTTTATTTCCTTCATCAAATGCCACGGATGATTCTTTCATCCACGACATCCCTTTCAGTTCTTTTTTTTAATTTATTTTTAATAAATTCAAATCTAGTTGTGTGTAGTTTTTGGATCAAATTTTGTTTTTATTTATTTTTTCTATTAATTCTTTTATTTTTATTTCTTACTTGTCAAAGTTTTATCTCCTTTGAATAAAAATTTTAAAATTACATTTTTTTTATAATAATTATGTTAAGATGAGATCTTCATCAATAATATGATCTTGATGATAATTTTATAATAATGTTTTTTTAAAAAAAAACTTTTAATAAAAAAATCTAAAGAATCTAATTAGATATTCATAAATAATAGAGATGATTGGAAAGATCATTTATCATCATTGTTAGTTTGGAACCTCAAATCTGTCTTGAAATCTTGGGCTATTTCCCTCACCAGCCTTTGAAATGGAAGCTTCCTTAATGTTTTTAGTTTTTCCATTAATGTTTTTAACCTTAAAAAAGATAGAAAAAAATAAACTTTACAATTGAGGTGTTTTTAAATTTTCACATGAGTATTTGTGTAATTAAAATCATCATAGGGATATTTCGGTATTTTTTTATTTTCATTTAAATTTTTTAATCAAAAAAGCTTTTGGCACATACACACGCGCTAACAAGTGGGTTGCATCCGCACTATTTAGAGGATGCATGCCATTATTTACATATTGTAGCGCATGTAGGTGTATGATAATTATTTATTTTGTTTTTTTCTCTCTCTCATCTGATAGATAAAGTAAATCATTGTTCTTTTTTTTTTTTTTTAATTCCAGTTCTTGTTTTATAATTTTTTATTTCGTTCTTATTTTTTTTATAGAAGTTTTTTTTCAATTTTGTCCTTCAATTACAATATCTCATATGTTTTGTTTTTAATTTCAGTCTTTATTTTTTTAATTTCTTATTTTATTCTTATTCTTTTTTATAGTTTGAGTCCTTATTCCTTTTATTTCTTATTTTGTTCATATTCCTTTTATAGACATATTTTTTTAAAATTTAGTTCTTCAATTATAATTTCTCGTATGTTTTGTTTTTAATTTCAGTCCTTATTTTTTATTTTTAATATTTTTTATTTTCCATTTTATTGAATTTTTTTTTTTTTGCTTTCAATTTCATTTTTAATCAAAGTTTTTGTTGTTTTATTTTTTGTAGTTAAACCCTCATTCTTTTGATTTTTTTCCTTTTGTTAAAGATATTTTTAATTCAATTTAACCCTCCAATTAAAATTTTTTTATTTTCCCTCTAATTAATGTTCTTTTTTCACCTTTACTTTTTTAGATCTTTTTGTGTAATTATTTTTTTTTTCATTTTTTAACATTTAATTTGTCATGTGATCTTATCGTTCTATATTGGTTTTTTTTTTATAAAAAAAAAAAAAACATTGGTTTTGTAATCACCTTCAATTTCTTTTCTTTGAGTTTATCCCAATCTCATGACGTAGATCACCGGTTTTGCATGCCATTTTTAGAATTGTTTTGTTTATGTTTGATTTTTTAAGATATTATTGCAATTCATCTGTAATTTTTTTTTGTTTTATACAGGTTAATTTTATTTTTTAAAATAAAAAGTATTTATTTTTAAATAATATTGTTGATTTGTTGGGTCTTGCATAATATTTTTTAGGACGATAATTTATTCAATCAATTTTATTTATGTTTATTTTTAAAATCTTGAGGTTTTTAACTTATAAATTTAATTTTTATTCATTTAAATAAATTATAAATTCAGTAAATCTCATGCTAAGCATGCCTGTAAAAGCATAGAATAGAATAAAACAATTTCAGTTTCCAAGAGACAATCAGAACAAATTATACAGTCTTCATTGCTTGGAATTTGTACTGAAACAACTTTGTCATTTAGAAGAACAAAACAAAGAAGAGAACAAGGATTATGGGTACAATTAATGCAACATGCGGATTAATTCATATGAAAGAATTGAAATTGCAGAAGCTAAACTACTTGTAGTATAGAGCAGACGACTTGTATGACAGTCAGAATGAGACCAATAGCAGCTCCTGAGGCAGAGACTGGTGCCCACGGGGTATTGAAATAATTTTGGTTTAAATTTGCCTTCCGCTTGTTCCATGGCCTTTCGCAGAATGCATTCAGATCTTTAATGAGACCTGTAAAGAGAAAACCATCTGGCGACACTAGATTTCTTATGTTGAGATTGTAAAAGAGTTTCACCACTTCCTCATTAGACGGTAGCCAGTTTTCTATAATACGATTTTCAACGAGTATTTCCACATCCTTTCTGGCACTGACAAAGAGACCCATCAAACAGATATAGTCACCAACATAACCATATTTCAGGCCATGGCATTGCTCAAAGGCTAGCATATTCCTGATTATGATTTCTGAGTCGTCAACTAACTGTAATCGTGGGATTTCTAGTATCCCTTTATTTCTATCGAATTTTATGTCAAGAAGATTTTTGCTTGAACTCAACACAAACTTGACCCCCGCTTGGTGGAGCTCCTTTACACTGGGTGCGGTTAGAAACTCAAGTTCCTCATACTGCTGCTGTTTAGGTGGCCGATGATAAATTGTAAGAAAGTCAACCAAATGTTTCACTTCGGAGAAATCTACTCTCCCCAAATATTCCTCTACTGCCCATGAACCCCATTCACGTGAAAACAACCAACGAGTAAGCTCAATCAGTGTAGGTTTTGGAGAATTGCCGAATATAGTGGATAGTGTAAACAAGTCTTGGAGGATGAAGAACGGGAGCTGATTTTCAAGCAAACAGATATCAACCCTTACATGCACTTTCTTGTATGGAGGATAGAAAATGTTGTCTCTGCTACCTCTGAAGTCTCTGTAATTGCACTTCAGCAAAAACATAATGACGAAGGCAGCATCCATTAATATCATTTTTATGAAGTATTCGCTACTAAACTCAATGGTTTCCGCATAGCAATTACGCAATCTTGTTTCGTTCTCCTTAATAAATTCAATAAAACCCTCTACACTTACCTCGCTCTGGGCAAGGAATTCTTTCAGATACATTCTTTTGTGGTCGTCCATGGCTTTTAGCTTCTCTTTAGCATGGTGAATTGGGCCTATGGAGACCAATCGAGGTGTGTAGGCCTTTTCGTTCAACTCGCGCAATTGCTCCGGAACTTTATATATACAACATGTGTCGGAGAAAGCATATGAGATTTCCAGCTCGGCCTTCACAGATTTGGCTAATGTCTCGATATCTAGCGAAACTTGATGTCGACTCGGCTCATCATCAGTGCTTGATGTTCCAACAGTTTCCATCCTGTGACAGAACTGAGATGATAGCTAGTATTAGAACAAAACCAGCGGATCAAAAAAATTGTTATCACAGAGAAAACAAATTCAATTACGAAAGTTTTTGGTGGGTAGGGATGGGAGGTTCTGGCGATTTTTATAGGGCAAGGGGAGAGGTGAAGGAGGAAGGAAGGAGACAGTGAAATGGGATTTGAGCCGTTGATCGGTAAGCTAATGGACGGTGGAGATGGAGATCCGTGTGCACGTGAAGCAGCAAAAAGGATTGTTTTTTTCATTAGAAGATTTTGGATAGTCAGGAGATTTGTTTTTTAAAGAAATTTTTTATTAAAAAGTATATTAAAATAAAAAATTTTATATTTTAAAAAATTATTTTATATCAGCATATTAAATTACATATAAAAAAATTTAAAATTTTTAAAAGAATTTTTAAAATGTAAAAACAAATACTATATTTAGAGAATGTAGAGAAGCGTGATGAGGATCGCCATCTGCGAGCTCTGTTGAGTGACCAATAAAAATGCTTGATTTGATTCCTTTTTAGAGGTTTAGGGAGATTAAATATGGGCTGTTGATATGCTATTGAACTTCCCTGGATGTCGTCATGGATTAATCTATATGATAAACCATAATTGTTTAGACTTTTTTTTTTTTTTTTTATCATGCGCGACAGATATATAAATAAGTTTTATTTAGTTGCTTTAAATGGAAAACTATAAAAGTAATCCGAAGAGGGGAAAGGTGAAAGTAATATTATATCTATATAAATATTATTACTTTTACAATTCAGTTGTGTGCGCGCTTTTTTAATTCAAATGTACATTTTTTGTTTTGGATAATAATTCAACTGTACATATTCTAAAATCGCAAACACAGTACAGTTAAGCAAAGCACATAGACAAATTCAGTGTAAAAAAAAGGGACAAATTATAATAACATATGCTATATATACAATGGGCCAAGTTGTAGAATAAATTTATGAGATATTTATTATTTCCGTCAATCCATCAATTAGCTTAATAATCAATAAATAATTAATCTTAATATATAGTCGTCATTATGAGTTGAATCCTACGTAACAATAGTGCGATATTAACTACTTTTTTAGCATATCTAAAGACTATAAATAAGCTCATCATAATCATTATTTTGACTTTTATGGTCGCATGTGATACAATTGAATAATTGGATTTGTATATTCATCTGCTCTATCTCTGTCGATTTCACACTAGCCTTAGGTTTTCAAGCTGTCCTTTCTCTTCTGTTGTTTTATTTACATTCACCTGACGTGGAGGGGATGCTACCTGACTTCAATGACACGAGTCTTCACCAAAATATATAATTAATTCATGAAATTAAGCTCTCGTGATAATAATGTTTTAGAAAGATTTTGGATTTGAGACATAGATATATTTTGTATAGTGGTATGATCAGATGGCCCCAAAACAGAAAGATCCAATTTTAATGCAAAGCATGTTTAAAAGTTATGTGAAAGTTTTACTATATTAATTTCTTGATTAAACCTTTCTAAACCCATTTTAGATAAACTTTTACAATATTTTTTTTTATTAAAGGATGTTTATTATATGTAAAATACTGTATAGGATGTAAACTATTTTACAAATCAAACTATAAATTTCATTTATTCTATAAAATATTTTTAAAAAATAAATGAATATGGGACAATCTCAATCAAATCATTTGTATTCATAAGCATTTATTTATAAAACATTTAAATACTTTTTATGTTTCTCCTTGATCAATCCAATAAAAGCCTCCACGCTTACCCCGCTCCGGTCTAGGAATTCTTGCAGGTACATTCTTTTGTGGTCATCCATGGCTTTTAGCTTCTCATTACCATGGTGAATTGGGCCTATGGAGACTAATCGAGGCGTGTAGGCCTTTTCGTTCAACTCGCGTAATCGCTCAGGAACTTTATATATACAACATGTGTCGGAGAAAGCATATGAGATTTCCAGCTCTTGCTTCACGGATTGGGCTAATCTCTCGATATCAAGCGAAACTTGATGTCGACTCGGCTCATCATTAGTGCTTGATGTTCCAACAGTTTCCATCCTGTGACAGAATTGAGATGATAGCTAGTATTAGAACAAAACAACAGAGAAAACACATGCATTTACAGAACCCAAAAAAGATTGCCTTCTCTCGCAACAAATCAACCTTCAATATAATATATATATATATATATATATATATATATATATATATATATATATATATAGACACACACACCCACATAAGTGACACAAATTAAGTGATATATTAAAATTTCTTTAATTAAAATTATTAATAATGTGCATTGTCTGTTCCACATAATTTGTATCAAATGGTATAAATTAATTATTAAAATAAATAATTATTTTATATTGATGCAGAAATGGCATGAAATGCTTAACGAGCCTCTCTGTTCTATCGCATAAAGCATAATGGTTGACACGCTAACAATATTCTATTATAAAGCATAAAGCATAAAGCAAATGAGCAAGGATCATAAAGCAAACAATAAGAATATAAATTTTCTACAATGGCATTTCTTCATGTAGAGCATAATAGAATTTCTTAAGACTTATCTGGTTAGCATAAAGCAAACAATATGAATAAGAATATAAGCAAATTAATCTCTTCATGAGAGCATAATAGCATAAAGCATATGCTTCAAAGGTGGAAGCATTTTCTACAATGGCTTTAAGGCATTACAATTATAATGGTTGACACGCTAACAATATTCAAATTCTGGTTCCAAGTAAATTCAAACGCTAACAATATTCAAACGCTAAGAAAATCATCCAAACCTAAACCATCTTAACAATATAAAAAACAATAAAGGTAGCACCCCATATCACAAATTAACCTCCTTGACCAAGTAAATTCAATCAATTAAATAACATAGTAAAAACAATAAAGATCTGAGCATGTCTATTAATCAAAATATTAACACTTGCAGTCTTGACCCCAAATTAGCTAATCCATTCATTGATTATAAATATTGCATCTGCTAAGATTAAAATTCAAATTAGGCAACGCAATTTCCCATTAAATCCTGAAAAGATTTACAACTTCACTAAGCCCAAAATGCTCAATCTGCTAAACGAAAGGGATCTCAGCACCTATTGCTGATCCAACTTCACTAAGCCCTCTCTCCTCTTATCCTACGGGCTAACTGGATATCTTTAGGCATAATGGTGACCCTCTTAGCATGAATAGCACACAAGTTTGTATCCTCAAACAACCCAACAAGATACGCCTCTGCTGCCTCTTGAAGGGCTGCTACGGCACTGCTTTGGAACCTCAAGTCTGTCTTGAAATCTTGGGCAATTTCCCTCACCAGCCTTTGAAATGGCAATTTCCTTATCAACAGCTCAGTGCTCTTCTGGTACTTCCTGATTTCTCTCAGGCCACTGTTCCTGGCCTGAAACGGTGGGGCTTCTTCACTCCTCCGGTAGCTGGAGCTGACTTCCTGGCTGCCTTGGTGGCTAGCTGCTTCCTTGGGGCTTTTCCTCCGGTGGATTTTCTTGCTGTTTGCTTTGTACGAGCCATTGAAATAGGTAAGTTGGGAAAATGGGGTTTCGGGTTTATGTTAGGGAAACGAGGGAAAGTTAGGGTTTTGAGTGTTTTTGGTGGGTACAGATAGGAGGTTATGACGATTTTTATAAGGCGAGGGGAGAGGCGATGGAGGAAGGAAGGAGACAGTGGAGTGGGATTTGAGCCGTTGATCGGGAAGCCAAAGGACGGTTGTGATGGAGATCCGAGCGCATGTGAATCGGCCAATAGGATTGCTTCTTTTAGGCGGGCTCGTTTTTAATCTTTTGGAGCTCCTTACCTTTTCTCTATGGGGAGACTTTCTGGACCATGGATTTCGAAGGGATCCGCGGTTGTGAATGTTTAGAGAAGCGTGGTGAGGATCGCCATCTGCGTGCTCTGTTGAGTGAGCAATAGAAATGTTTAGAGAGTTAGGGAGATTAAATATGGACCGTTGATTTGCTATTGAACTTACCCGGATGTCGTCATGGATTAATCTATATGATAAACCATAATTATTTAATCGATATGATAAAACATGGTTTAGTGGGTTGATTTGATAATTTTGAGATTTAGGGCTTTTTTCTTGATTGAAATTTGATTGATATTATCATATTCATACTTTTAGCAATTTAATTAACCTGATGAAATTCAATTAAATCAACACCAAGTTAAATTGTTTTTTACAAAAATATGATCTAAACATATTTTAAGTGTATGTTTTCATGTCCTATGGGCATCAAAGAACCTAAACATAGTTTAGTAGTCCTTATGAACTAAGACTAGAAGGTTTTATAGATGAGTATATGTTACCAAACCCTATATATTGTTTCTAATCTCTGTATAAGTTAAGTTTGAGAATACCAACTTGGACGTATTTAGAAGGTGCTGAGGCAGCGATTATATGATGATTCAAGTTTGCAAATTCCAGCTTCAGGTGTGAAGCACAAGCATAATGCTTTATTATTATTATTATTATTATTATTATTATTATTATTAACCCTTAACCTGCCCATCAGTATAAGACTGGAGAAAATCAAAGATGCTTCTGTGTGTTGATATGTGAAGGACTCTAATGAAAAATGGAGCTGACAAATTCTTGTGCATGAAATTCAGATGACAGGCCTGAGTATGCTTCAATTCAAGCAATACTTTATGGCCCTTACCTATTTGCTGGTCATACAACTGGTGTCTGGGACATCAAAAATGTGTCAGCTGATTCTCTATCAGAATGGTCAACTCCAATACCTGCTGCTTACCTTTTCAGAAAAATCTAGAAACCCAACATTCTTCTTGATCAACTCATACCATATAATTACTGTGGGAAATTAACCATTCTCGATCTGGCAACAATTCTGCTCTTCATTCAACATCCCTGACCGTTTCCTGTCCCTTCTCCGTGAATTTACTCTTTTGACAAATTGATTGCAGTTTGATTCATACAATAACCATGTTGAAGAAAAAAACTAGACATGAAAGAAACTGACATTTATTAAAACAAGGATGTTAACTTAAACATCAAGCATGTCTTGCATAGAACAATGACATGCAAACCTGCTTAAGACAGACCTGAAGAAAATGACTGCATGTGTCTTATGAGCAGAATAGTTTGAACAAGAACTAAATAGCATATAAAAATAGATTTGAATTTTAAGGTTATTTAGTTTCAGAGAAAGTGACATTCAAAGATGACAATCTAGCAGTATCAGGACTGTTGAACTGATCAAGTTGCTTCTTACCACAACGAAGCAAATATTCAATGTAAATGAAATTCTGGCGATCTACTAGGTTTTATTTAATAAAAAGATACGAGGACACCTCCTAATCTGTATGTCACTTACACACTAGATGCTTTCCTTTTCATAATATTTCTCACACCACCTAAACTCTCCTTTTTCTCACCCACTCACTCTCGCACACAAACACGCTCTTACACTTGGGAAATAGTGGAGAGAATTCTAAAAACAGGAGGTGCTGTAGAGAAATCTAGATTGATCTTCAACATAGGGTTCTTTCTTCCCTTCCTTTTCCCTTTCAATCCTAATTTATGGTAATGTAAACAATAATCTCAAGGTGTGTGAGCAAGGAGGTGTTTTTTCTTCCTTTATCAATAATATAAGATTAAAGAAAACAGCCGCTAAGACCTTAAACCCCATGTTAAGCATGCGCCTGGAAGGCATAGAATAAAACAATTTCAGTTTCAATGAGACAATCAGAACAAATTATACAGTCTTCATTGCTTGGAATTTCTACTGATACAAATATGTCATTTAGAAGAAAAGTTCAAGGAAGAAAACAGGGGATAGTCCACACAACTCCTCGAGGATGAAGAACGGGAGCTGATTTTCAAGCAAACAGATATCAACCCTTACATCTACACCCTTGTATGGAGGATGGAAAATGCTGTCTCTGCTTTCTCTGAAGTCTGTGTAAGTCCACTTCAGCAAAAACATAATGACGAAGGCAGCATCCATTAATATCATTTTTATGAAGTATTCGCTACTAAACCCATTGGTCTCCGCATAGCAATTACGCAATCTTGTTTCCTTCTCCTTGATCAATTCAATAAAACCCTTCACACTTACCTTGGTCCTGGCAATGAATTCTTTCAGGTACATTCTTTTGTGGTCTTCCATGGCCTTTAGCTTGTCATTACCATGGTGAATTGGGCCTATGGAGACTAATCGAGGTGTGTAGGCCTTTTCGTTCAGCTCGCGTAATCGCTCAGGAACTTTATATATACACCATGTGTCGGGGAAAGGATTTGAGATTTCCAGCTCTTCCGTCACGGATTGGGCGAATTTATCAATATCAAGCGAAACTTGATGACTCAGCTCATGATTAATCAAATTCAATTACGAAACCCAAAAAACATAATGACGAATTATTTAATCTGACCACATGAGAGATACAAAACATAATGAGTTCAAATCTCACTAATTTAATCTGTAATATATATATATATATATATATATATATATATATATATGGGACCACATGAGCGATACAAATTAATTAAGTGATGTATTAAATTTCTTTAATTAAAATTATTAACGACGTGCCTTGTTCCACATAATTTGTATCTAATGATATATTAATTCATATTGTTTCATATGAAATTTGCTTAATAAGTTGTATATTTGTGTTTAGAGTTTGTGTTTAGAAAAAATGATATTTTATCATTAAAAAAAATATATGATAAAGAAAGTGCAAATAATTTTGATGAAATCTCTAAAGAAAATTATTTTTGATGTATATATTTTGAATAAAAAAAACATGATGTCTATCATAAAAACCCTATTGGACAGAAACTCAAACTACTTACAAGCTCTCAACAACCGCAGTTTGATAAGTTTTGGCCATACAGATTACAGAACAATTGAGATAGTAGACTGACGTAGCGAAAGCCTGATAAAAAGAAAAGGATCACCGTCCCTTCCTGTATTTGCTCGAGTCCACGAGCAGAAAATAAAACACTCAAATCCACGAGTAAAGATTAAGGTTTCTGAATGAAATTCTTATTCAATCAAATCAAAAAAGTATCTTCCTAAGTGAATGGCTGCTTGTATTTATAAGCTTGCCATCCCTAATCCTACTCAAATACTGACTTACGGAATTAAATAGAAAAATAAGGGGTGACAGGGCAATCCCCCATGGAACAGGACTTATGTCCTCAATGCATGTCCTAGGCAATAACAGAAATAACAAAAGAGGCACTAAGGGCCCCAACTAAGAATCTATGTTGAATAAGGAAAGTGCAGCTGGCAATTCGAGTATGATAGTAATTCCAGCAAGCTTGCAATTCAGTTCGTAGCAACCTCTTGCTGTTCTGTAACTGCAACGAACTGTCCTGCATCAGTCTCCTCTGCTTGAAAAGAACTCGCCCTCGAGTTAGTCAGGTTGGAGGGTGACTCGTCGGGTGGATGATACTCGAACAGGTCAGCAACATTGAATGTAGAAGATATTGCCATTTCTGCAGGGAGGGCAACCCGATATGCATTGTCATTAATTTTCTGTAGAATCTGATAGGGACCATACTTCTTGTCACTTAATTTGTTAAATGTTCCCACTGGCAACCGCCCTTTACGTAGATACACCATTACAAGGTCTCCTTCCTTGAATAATTTAAGTCGTCGTTTCCGGTCTGCAGCTGCTTTGTATTTGGCATTGGACTCTTCCAGTTTCTTATGCACCTCTTCCTGAATGGCTTTAATCCGATCAGCCATATGCTCCGCTGCAATACTCATGCCTGGAAGCTTTGGTAGGGGAACCAAGTCTAAAGCATGACTTGGGGGCTGACAGTAGACCACCTGAAATGGTGTCTTCCCAGTTGATCTGTTCTGCATGCTGTTGTAGGCGAACTCGGCTTGAGCCAACGTAAGATCCCATTGTTTAAGCTTCTCTCCAGATAGGCAGCGAATTAAGTTGCCCAGAGTACGGTTCACCACCTCTGTTTGTCCATCGGTTTGAGGGTGGCTGGTGCTACTGAAGTTAAGTGTTGTGTCAAACCGTCGCCACAAGGTTCTCCAAAAATGGCTAAGAAATTTAGTGTCCCTATCGGAGGTGATAGATTTAGGGACCCCGTGTAGGCGAACAACTTCCTTGAAGAATAGATTAGCCACATGCACGGCATCAGAAGTCTTTTTGCAGGCAATAAAATGGGCCATTTTGGAATACCTGTCCACCACTACAAAGACTGAGTCGGCACCCCGCTGCGTTCGTGGAAGTCCGAGGAGGAAATCCATCGAAAGATCCTCCCAATGAGCTGCTGGTACAGGTAAGGGTAGGTATAGGCCTGTGTTCTGTGTTTGGCCTTTGGCTGCTTGGCATGTTGGACACCGCTTGACATGGCTGCCAATATCTCGCTTCAGTTGGGGCCAGTAGTATCGTTCTTCTGCAAGTGCCACGGTTTTATCTCGTCCTAGGTGTCCTCCCAAGCCACTCCCGTGTAGTTCATGGATTATTTGCTCTCGTAATGAACTTCTGGGGATACATAATTGGTTGCCCCGAAACAAGTAGCCCTCGTGAATATGCATTCCTTCATGAGATAGCCCCTGCTGACACTTGCTCCAGATATTTCTGAAATCCTCATCTTCTGCATATAATTCTTTAAGGCATTCGAAGCCTATGACTTCAGCCCGCATGGTGATGAGCAGTGACACTTTCCGGCTTAATGCGTCAGCCACTTTATTCAGCTGTCCTGCCTTGTGTTTCAATGTGAAGGTGAATCGCTGGATGAAGGCAACCCAACGAGCATGCATTCGGTTCACGTTGCTTTGACTGTTAAGGAATTTTAGAGCTTGGTGATCATTGAATAGAATAAATTCCCTCTGCACTAAGTAATGTTCCCAAACTTTTAGAGCTCGAAATACAGCGTACAAATCAAGTTCATAGGTGGACCACTTCTGATGAGCCTCACTAAGTTTCTCACTATAGAATGCAATGGGTCTACCCTCTTGAGACAGAACAGCACCAATGCCAACGATAGAAGCATCGCAGTCTACCTCAAATAGTTTATCAAAATCTGGTAGTGCTAAAACTGGGGCAGAAGATAACCTCTCTTTAATTAGTGCAAAACTGTACTCTGCTTCGGTTCCCCAATGGAATTTGCCTTTTTTCATACATTCAGTGATGGGTGCCACAATTCGGCTAAAATCCCTGACGAATCGCCGGTAAAATGTGGCTAACCCATGAAAGCTACGCACGTCGCCGACATTTTTCGAGGTAGGCCAATCCCGAATGGCTCGAATTTTTTCTTCATCGACTTTAATCCCATCAGCACTCACAATAAATCCCAAAAATAACAAACTGCTAGTCATGAATCTGCACTTCGTTAAATTAACATATAATTTGTTCTGCTGCAAAACTGTAAGTACTTCTCGCAAGTGCTCAAGGTGATCAGATTCACACCGACTATAAATCAATATGTCATCGAAGTATACTACAACAAAATGGCCAGTAAATGGTTTGAGTACCTGATTCATTAAACGCATGAAAGTACTAGGGGCATTGGATAGTCCAAACGGCATTACCAACCACTCATATAAGCCATCCTTCGTTTTGAAAGCTGTTTTCCATTCATCCCCGGGTCTGATTCGAATCTGATGGTACCCACTTCGTAAGTCAATTTTGGAAAAGATTTTGGAACCGGCCAGCATGTCTAGCATATCCTCTAATCGAGGAATGGGAAATCAATACTTAATAGTGATTTTATTGATAGCTCGGCTGTCGATGCATATGCGCCAACTGCCATCTTTCTTTGGTACTAACAAGGCGGGCACTGCACAAGGGCTCATGCTCTCCTGAACTAATCCTTTCTTTATCAGTTCTTCCACCTGCTCCTGTAGGACAAGACCTTCTTTCGGACTCATCCGATAGTGTGGCCGATTTGGTAGGCTAGCCCCGGGCATTAAATCAATGTGATGTTGAATGTCGCGCATGGGGGGCAGCCCCTCTGGTAATTCTGCGGGTATGATGGCCTGGAATTCTTCTAGTAAAGGCTGCAGTACCTTTGGAATGTTGGGAGGGTTGGTTCCAATTCCACCACCGACTACTATTGCAAAAACCTCACTGGCCCCGTTGGTTTCTGTTATAAATGTCCCCCCATCAACCAGTAATATAGGCTTACCATGAGCCTTTGGTTTTACAGCAGAGAATTCTTCCTTTAGGGGTCCCAATACTACCTTTTGCCCTCCTCTCATGAAGACATACACATTGTCCCTGCCTTTGTAGGTAATGTCCACATCATATTGCCACGGCCTGCCTAGGATCACATGACAGGCGTCCATTTCGACAACATCACAAGTCACCTCGTCCACGTAATTTTTCCCAATAGAAAATTGAACGCGACAAGTTTCAGTAACCTTTGTCTCTGCACCCCGTTTGATCCAGCCAATCTTAGAAGGTGAGGGATGTTTCTCTGTTTTCAAGCCTAGCTTCGTCACCATGGTTCTGGAGATGATGTTCTCGCTGCTGCCATTGTCAATAATAACGTCACATACTCTTTTGTTCACAGTACACTGGGTCATAAATATGTTGTGACGCTGCGACTGATCCATCTGTTTTGGTGCTAGCAAAAGTCTTCTAACTACTAGAGAACGTGAGAGTAGTTCTCCCTCATCTCCTCCTGTAACTTCTTCTTCTTCATAGGTGTACTTAGTCTCGTCCTCTATCCTCTCTGCCTCTAGGTCTGTTCCCTCTCCTGGCTCAATCAGATTTACTACCCCTCGTTTTGGACACTAATTAGAACGATGCCCCGGTTGTCCACACCTGTAGCATTTATCTGAAGCTGGTCTGGAATATGGATTCCTTGGTGCTTCTGGAGGCACTACTCCTGCGGTCGTCATCTGCGTCCTGCTGCTACTTGGCCCCTTTTTAACGTTAGACATGGAGGGTGGAGGGTTTACTGGGAACTTTCCTTTGTGTGCTGCAGCATGAATAGATTCAACCGGGACCCTTGCTACACTGGTTGGCCTTGTCCTGTCCAATTGTGTTTCTGCTTTCGTAGCTAAATTAATAGCTTCTGTTAAGGAATAAATGGTGTGCATGGAAACTCGGTCTTGTATATTTAAGCGCAATCCTCCAATGAACCTGGCGACTTGTTGTGCGTTCGACTCCAACAGATTATTACGAGAAGATAATATGTGGAATTCCTCAACATATGTTTGAACTGTCCGGCTCCCTTGTCTGCAGTCCTGATACTGTTGAAACAGTATCTGCTCATAATCTGGTGGTAAGTACCTGGAACGCAATAGTCGTCTCATCTTGGACCAGGTTTGAACCATCCCTTTTCTCTGCCTCATCCGTGTGAGTTGCAATTGTTCCCACCAAGCAGAGGCTCCTCCCATTAATCTGTAAGCGACCAACTTCACCTTTTTTTCTTCAGGGATCTCCATGTAGTCAAAGAATCTCTCCACTACTGCTAACCAGTCGAGAAATCCTTCAATCTGAAGCTGACCATTAAAGCTAGGTAGGTCCATCTTCATGCGAAACGACTGAGGCCCTCGCTCTCCCACATTGTGATAGCCTTGCCGATTGGGTCTCAATATGCGTTCGGCATATTCTTCATCGTCACTTAGTTCTTCCTCGTAGGCTAACTGCCTACGTGGAATTGGATTGTGTTCACGAGTAGGGGCAATCCGTTCCCTGTAATCCTCGCGAACCCTCTCATCCTCACGCCGCTGATTAGTTCCAGTTGTTAATCTAGCAAGGGTTGCCTGTATTGCTTGCAAGGCTTACTGGGTTTCATGCTGGAAAGTTCTAAATTCTGCTTGTGTGATTACGTTGTTTTCATGAATTTCACCATCAAGAGCTTCTCGTTCGTTCAGTGTGTTTGACATCTGAACAACGATAAACCTGCTTTGATATCAACTGACGTAGCGAAAGCCTGATAAAAAGAAAAGGATCACCGTCCCTTCCTGTATTTGCTCGAGTCCACGAGCAGAAAATAAAACACTCGAATCCACGAGTAAAGATTAAGGTTTCTGAATGAAATTCTTATTCAATCAAATCAAAAAACTATCTTCCTAAGTGAATGGCTGCTTGTATTTAAAGCTTGCCATCCCTAATCCTACTCAAATACTGACTTACGGAATTAAATAGAAAAATAAGGGGTGACAGGGCAATCCCCCATGGAACAGGACTTATGTCCTCAATGCATGTCCTAGGCAATAACAGAAATAACAAAAGAGGCACTAAGGGCCCCAACCAAGAATCTATGTTGAATAAGGAAAGTGCAGCTGGCAATTCGAGTATGATAGTAATTCCAGCAAGCTTGCAATTCAGTTCGTAGCAACCTCTTGCTGTTCTGTAACTGCAACGAACTGTCCTGCATCATAGACCTAAACAACTTGAATGATAGAGCACGCAGTTTGTATCACAGTGAGCATGAGGAGAATAGCAGCAGCGATTACAGATATTATGGCCCATGGATTACGGAAATAATTTTGTTTCAAGCTTGCTTTCCATTTGTGCCTCCGCTTTCTGCAGTATTTATTCAGATCTTCAACGATTTCAGAAAAGTAGAAATTGTCGAGGAAGATGAGATTTTCTTTGTCAAGATTGTGGACAACACTTAAAACGGCGTCATTATCACGCAGCCAGTTTTCTATAATTCCTTTCCGAACAAGCATTTCCACATCCCTGGTACTACAGACAAGCAAATTGATCATGGTAATATAGTTAGTCACATATTTGTCACTGCAATTGCATTGCTCAAATGCCTGAAGATTTCTGAATAAGATCTCTGTCTGGTCAATTACTAGTAATCGTGGAATTTCCAGTCTCCCTCTACTTTTATTGAATTTTACGTCAAATAGATTCTTGCTCGACCCCAGCTTAAACTTGACTCCAGCTTGACGGAGCTCTGCTGCACTCGGCATATTTAGAGTTTTGAGTTTCCTTGGCTGAGGAAGCTTTGTTGGCTGCTGACACATTCTTAGAAAGTCTACAAAATGTTGCACTTCTGAGGAATTGATACCATTTAATATGTCATCTGTCACCCATGAACCCAATGCGCCTTTCAAGAACCCATGGGTAAATGGAATCAAGGAATATCCTTTATAAGGGTTCGATAGCTTAAGCAAGTCATTAAGAAAAAAGAATGGAAGCTGATTTTCAAGCAAGATCATGTCAAACCTTATATCATGAATCATCCATGGTCTACTGAAAATACGATCGTTGCTGCTCTGGAAGTCTAGAAAATAGTTTTTCAGCATGATCATAATGATGAAGGCGGCATCTAGCAGCATCATCTTCACAAAAACATCACTACTGAGTTCAATTGCTTCCGCATAACAATTACGAAGCCTTGTCTCTTCCATCTCAGTAACTCCAATCAAATCCTCCAAGCTTAATTCACTCCACGCAAGAAAATCTTTCAGATACCTTCTTTTGTATTCTTCCATTGCTTTCAATTCTTCCCTGCCATGATGAAGTGGGCCGATAGAGACAACTTGTGGTGTGTAGGCTTTTTCATTTAACACTCGCAACCGCTTAGGGACGCTGTAAATGCAACAGTCATCAAGTAAAGGATGCAAGATCTCCAACTCCTCTCTCATAGTCTTCCCTAACTTGTAAATATCAATCGAAACGTGATCGCCTGTCTTCATCTTCTCGCTTGATGTCCCAATTATCTCCATTCTACGGATCACGATGATTGCTAGTTTTAGCATCAGCAAATCACAAATTACAACACTTCCTAATTTTTCTTTAACTCTTTCATTAAAGAAAAAAGGAACTCAAGTGCTAGCTCAACCCTACTGAAAAAGATAAGAAGAATCATAGAAAACTGAACTGAAATTACAAGAGATCCCAGCTACTACAAGCTTAAGTTAAGCTAGCATTAGAAATAGCTTTCTGAAGGATGAGAGCATTCTGAAGTCTGTGCTTAACACTGTCCATATTAATCCAACTAGAGAAATCATCATGCTTATGCTTTCATTCGAGTAATGGAAACATTGAAAAATCAAAACATCAAAGAGATTCAAATCAATCGTTTCATCTAAGGAGAAAATTTAGGTGCAGTAGGATACCTCTTTGTGAGTTGCTGCTTAACATGGGGCGGCTGAGTAGGATGGTGAAGAGACTGTCTTCAAGATTAGAGAGAGTCCTTGAAAATTCTCTAGCTTTTGCGGAGAGGAGGGAGAGATTTCTTGGACTAACTTCCCTGGGCAACCCAGCCCATTAATGAGCTTTGCCAAAGCCTGTCTATCAACCCCAGACTCAAGGCCCATACACATGCAATGAAAACTCTAAAACTTGTCAATATTATAAATTTTTCTATAAAACTAATTTAAGATTTTGAAAATAATATCCAGACAAATTTGCTTGTGTTTTCTTCCATTAATTAAACACCAAATGCTTGGTCCCTAAATAATGTGAAGAATCCGTCACGTATTGCTACAACATATTTTAATCTAAGGTGAGGCCTAGGGAGAGCATGATCTTCTTCTTCTTGTATAATATACCATCAATACTTAATGCTCGAGTGATCAAGTTTGTCCAGTTCCTCCAATGCAGTATCGTTGCCAGAGATTGACGCCATAACATATAGCTAGGGTTGTTAGATGTTTCTCAAGTGGCTAATTATGTGTTTGGCAGCCTGATTGTGATTGAGTGAGTTTTTCTTAACATGAAAAAATTGGTTGATTTGATTATTTTCAAGTGATTTTAGTGATTTTTATATCACAAAACAATCTAATAAATTTAAAAATACATCAATTTGATGTATTTTTAGATAAAATATTTTTTCTAAAATTGTGCTATGGCTCGAATTAGTAAAAAATCCAAAAGATTTGAAATATAATTACTTGTATAACCTAAAACTTGTTGCTATGTATACATACGTAGTGTACACATGTTTATTGCTGGCAATATAATGAAGGGTGTTTTGTAATGAGTTTCAACTTGGTTTTTTATTAAAATTAATTTTTTTAATTAATGTTTTTATATTTTTAGATATTTTAATATATTAGTATCCAACATAAATAAATAAAAATATTATTTTAATATATTTTTAAATAAAAATCACTTTAAAAAATAATAATTACTATATTCTCACTACATTTATTTCTAAAATTGTGCTATGGCTCGAATTAGTTATTTGCTACATTGCTGTCTTCCAGTTCCCACGATAGCATACGTGGCTTAGTTTTTAGGCCTTTATTTCCTTCATCATATGCCATGGATGATTCTTTCTTCCACGACATCCCTTTCAATTTTTATTTTTTTAATAAATTCAAATCTAGTTGTGTGTAGTTTTGGATATAATTTTGTTTTTTTAATAAGTTTTATCTCCTTTGAATAAAAAAATTTTAATATTACATTTTTTATAATAAATATGATAAGATGAGACCTTCCATCAATAATATGACCTTGAAGATAATTTTACGATTATGTTTCTTAAAAAAAGCTTTTAATAAAAAAATCCAAAGAATCCAATTTGATATTCATAAATAATAAGAGTGATTTGAAAGGTCATTTATCATCATTGTTAGTTGTTTGGTTTAAATTTTTCTTTTTCTTATTTTATTTATTGACAAATTGGTCCTTATTTGAGATTTCATGTTCTTATATTACATTTTAGTCCTTAAAATCAAACGTTTTGGACAATTAGGTCTCTATGAACCATGGAGCATGATCAATACACTGCATAAGATGCTCTATCCTTTCCATTTGGGAACAAGATTGATTAGAGAGAGATTTAAAGACAAATCATCAAGTAGAATCCAAATTAAGCAATGCAATTTCTCATTTAATCTGGGAAAGTTTTACAATTAAGCCCTCTCTCCTCTAATCCTTCGGGCCAATTGGATATCCTTAGGCATAATAGTTACCCTCTTAGCATGAATAGCGCACAAGTTGGCATCCTCAAACAACCCAACAAGATACGCCTCTGCCGCCTCCTGAAGGGCTGCCACTGCACTGCTTTGGAACCTCAAATCTGTCTTGAAATCTTGGGCTATTTCCCTCACCAACCTTTGAAATGGAAGCTTCCTTATCAACAGCTCAGTGCTCTTCTGGTACTTCCTGATTTCTCTCAACGCCACTGTTCCTGGCCTGAAACGGTGGGGCTTCTTCACTCCTCCGGTGGCTGGAGCTGACTTCCTGTCTGCCTTGGTGGCTAGTTGCTTCCTTGGGGCTTTCCCTCCAGTGGATTTTCTCGCTGTTTGCTTTGTGCGAGCCATTGAAATGAGTGGATTGGAAAATTGGGATTTTGGGGTTCTGCTTGTTTCTCAAGAAAACAAGGGAAAGTTAGGGTTTTTGATGCGTAGAGATACGAGGTTCTTACACTTTTTATAGGGGAAAGTGAGCGGGAGAAGGGAAGGATGAAATAGATTTTAGACTGTTGATTTGTATAGGATGTAAAGTTATAGGGGAAAGTATGAAAATATCATTTTATCCTTAAGTGGGGAAAAAATCAAGTCTTATTGCTGAGGTTTTTTCTATCTTTTTTTTATACAATAAAAATCTTTTTTAGGCCAGAGTCAACCAAATTTAAAATTGTTGACTAACGACTTTCATGACTTCCACAAGGTGCTTCTTTGCAGTACAAATATTTCTTTGCCACGAGATAAAAAAATTGTTGAGTTGCTGGACAAGGATTTTCCAGGTTTTTTCTATTATCCATGTACAATGACATCATGTTTTTATCCTTAGAAAAGACGAACAAAATAAAAAAGCTTTGTATTTGGGGTGTTTTCATACTTTTCACATGAGTACTTGTTTAATTAAAAGGATCATGTGGTATTTTGATATTTTTATGTTTTCTTTTGAATTTTTTAATTAGAAAATCTTCTAGCGGGTGCACACGCACAAGCAAGTGGATGACATCCATAGTTTTGAAACCAGGTCCGGTCCAGCGGGTTGATCCAGGGCTGGAACGGAGTCGGGTTTAAAAAAAAATAGAGAAAAGAAAAACCTGAGGTGACCTGACGATCCAGTTGATCCGACAAGACCTAGTCAAAAATCAAGTTGCAACCCGTTGACTTTTTTTTTGCTAAAACAATGTCGTTTTGATTTTTTTTTAAGAATTGACCCGAACGACCCGATGACCCAGTCAAAACCCAAAACTCAAGCCTTGGACTGGGTCAGGTTTAAAAACTATGGTGACATCTGCGTCATTCAGATGACGCATGTTACGTCACCTTGCGATCAAATCTGACCATCCACTATCTTCCTCGATGCACAACCGTGTTCTCTTTTACATGGCGTGGTGCATGTAGGTGTATGACAGTCGTTTGTTTTTTTTCTCTCTCTTTTTTTTTCTCTCTTCTAACAGATAAAGTATATCATTGTCCTTTTTTTTTTTTTAATTTCAGTCTTTATTTTTTTAATTTCTTATTTCGTTCTTATTCCTTTTATAAAAGTTTTTGTTTTTTTCAATTTAGTCCTTCAATTACAATGTCTCATATGTTTTGTTTTTAATTTTAGTCCCCATTCTTTTCATTTCTTATTCCATTCTTATTTCTTTTTATAAAAGTTTTTGTTTTTTTCAATTTAGTCCTTCAATTACAATGTCTCATATGTTTTGTTTTTAATTTTAGTCCCCATTCTTTTAATTTCTTATTTCATTCTTATTTCTTTTATAGTTTTAGTCCTTATTCCTTTTATTTCTTATTTTGTTCCTATTCCTTTTACAAATATTTTTTTAATTACAATTTCTCATATATTTTGTTTTTAATTTTAGTTCTTATTCTTTTAATTTCTTATTTTGTGATTATTCCTTTTATAGAATTGTTTTTCTTTTCAATTTAGTTCTTCAATTACAATTTCTCATATGTTTTATTTTTCATTTTGGTCTTTATTTTTTTTCTGTCTTTTTGTTGAATTTTTTGGTTTTTAATTTCATCCTTTAATCAAATTTTTTGTTGTTTTATTTTTTCCATTTAAACCCTCATTATTTTGATTTTTTTTCTTTTGTTAAAGATATTTTCTAATTCAATTTAACTCTCCAATTAAAAAAATTTTATTTTCCCTCTAACTAATGTTATTTTTTGTCTCTCATTTTTTTAGATCTTTTTGTGTATTTGATTTTTTTTTTAATTTCATCTTTTGACATTTAATTTTTTGAGACTTTGACTTTATGTGATCTTATCGTTCTACATTAGTTTTTTTTTTAAATATTGATTTTGTGATCTTCTATAGTTTTTTTTTTCTATGAGTTTATTAAGGTCTCATGACCTAGATCATTAGTTTTGCATGTCATTTTTTAATATAAGTTTTTTTAGAATTGTTTTGTCAGTGTTTGATTTTTCAAGATATTATTTCAATTCATCTATAATTTGTTTTGGGTTTTATACAGGTGAACTTTATTTTTTAAAATAAAAAATATTTATTTTTAAATAATATTGTTGATGTGTTAGGCCTTGCATAATATTTTTTTAGAGCGTGAGTTTATTCAATCAATTTCATTAATATTTATTTTTTAGATCATGATTTTTTTATAATATAATTTTATCTTTTATTAATTGAAATAAAAAGTAAATACATATTTCAGTTACTAATTCCTTGCCTCTCCATCATATTATTATTAACCTGTGGGGGCTTGATTTTGAAATCCGTCTGATGTGACTTTATTTTCCACCCTAATTGTCATCTGTGAACCCAACTTTATGGTAATGTAAACAATAATCCCAAGGTGGTGTGCCTGCTTCCTTTTATCAATAATCTAAGATGAAAGAAAACAGCAGCTAAGACCTTAAACCCCATGTTAAGCATGCTCGTGGAAGGCATAGAATAAAACAATTTCAGTTTCAAAGAGACAATCAGAACAAATTATACAGTCTTCATTGCTTGGAACAGCTTTGTCATTTATTAGAAGAAAAGTACCTGAAGTAAGAGAACAAGGATTATGGGTATAGAGTACAATTAATGCAACATGCGGATTAATTCATATGAAAGAATTGAAATTGCAGAAGCTAAACTACTTGGAGTATAGAGCAGACGGATTGCAGGACAGTCAGAATGAGAAGAATAACAGCTGCTGAGACAGAGAGTGTTGCCCATGGGGTATTGAAATAATTTTGCTTTAAATTTGCCTTCCACTTGTTCCATGGGCATTCGCAGAATGCATTCAGATCTTTAATGAGACCTTTGAAGAGAAAAGTACGTCCCCACACACTATTTTGTTTGTTGAGATTGTAAAAGAGTTGTACCACTTCCTCATTAGACGGTAGCCAGTTTTCTATAATACGATTTTCAACAAGCATTTCCACATCCTTACTGGCACTGACAAAGAGACCCATCAAGAAGATATAGTCACCAACATAACCATGTTTCAGGCCATGGCACTGCTCAAAGGCTTGCATATTCCTGATTATGATTTCTGTTCTGTCATCTAACTGTAATCGTGGGAACTCTAGTCTCCCTTTATTTCTATCGAATTTTATGTCAAGAAGATTTTTGCTTGAACTCAACACAAACTTGACCCCAGCTTGGTGGAGCTCCTTTACACTGGGTGCGGTTAGAACCTCAAGTCCCTCATTCGGTTGCTGTTCAGTTGGCTGATGATAAACTGTAAGAAAGTCAACCAAATGTTTCGCTTCGGAGAAATCTATTTTCTCCAAAAATTCCCCCACTGCCCATGAACCCCATTCATGTGAAAAGAACCAATGAATAAGCTCAATCAGTGTAGCTTTTGGAGAAATGCCGAATACAGGGGATAGTCCACACAACTCCTCGAGGATGAAGAACGGGAGCTGATTTTCAAGCAAACAGATATCAAGCCTTACTTCTACTTTCTTGTATGGAGGATAGAAAATGCTGTCTCCGCTTCCTCTGAAGTCTCTGTTCTTGCACTTCAGCAAAAACATAATGACGAAGGCAGCATCCATTAATATCATTCTTATGAAGCGTGCGCTACTAAACCCATTGGTTTCGGCATAGCAACTACGCAATCTTATTTCGTTTTTACTAATCAATTCAAGAACACCCTCCACACTTACCTTGGTCCGGGCAAGGAATTCTTGCAGGTACATTCTTTTGTGGACTTCCATGGCTTGTAGCTTGTCGTTACAATGGTGAATTGGGCCTATGGAGACTAATCGAGGTGTGTAGGCCTTTTCGTTCAGCTCGCGTAATCGCTCAGGAACTTTATATATACAACATGTGTTGGAGAAAGCATATGAGATTTCCAGCTCTTCCTTCACGGATTGGATTAATCTATCAATATCAAGCGAAACTTGATATATACATGTGCTGGAGAAACCACATGGGATCTGCAGCTCTGCCTTCATAGGTGGCTCTGTGGGGAATGATTGAGGTTCTAAGTCCAACTTTAATCCATCCTGATGATTAGTTCTTGGTGGTCCACCAGTGTCCATCCTGTGACAGAACTGAGATGATGGCTAGTATTAGAACAAAACAAGCAGATCAAAAAAATTGTTACCACTGAGAAAACAAATTCAATTACGAAACCCAAAAAAGAGATGAAACTTACAGCCTTAAGTTTGCCTTCACGAGCAACAATTTAACCAGTAATTTAATTAATACACACACACACACACATATGGGACCACGTGAGTGATACAAAACAAGTGATGTATTAAGTTTCTTTAATTAAAATTATTAATAATGTGCCTTGTATGTAGTTCCACATTATTTGTATCAAATGATAAAAATTAATTATTAAAATAAATAATTATTTTATATTGTTTCTTATGAAATTTGCTTAATAAGTTGTATATATATTTGTGAAAAGAATTCTAAGAGTTTGTCGTTAGAAAAAATGATATTTTATCATGAAAAGAAGTATGATAAAGAAATGTGCAAATAATGTTGATAATTCTTTTCTCTCGAGAAAATTATTTTTCACACAATATTATTTAGAACAAAAAAAAAAAAACATAATGTCAATCATAAAAAGCCTGTTGTATAGAAACTTACATACCTAAAAGCTCTCGACAACCGGCAGTTTTAGAAGTTTTGCTCTGCCTCTAGTGTCCAAAGAGATGTGCCAAGAATGGTAGACCCTCCCTCTTTAATATACATTCCAAAATGTTTTATTTCTCCAATGGCAAGCAAAGTATCCTCTTTTATAATAATTAGCTTTATTCTATAACATTTATTATGTTGCCGGGTTTCTAGAAATATCATGTTTTGAGTAATTATATAAAATATAAATGACCTAACATATATTTTTATAGATTGAAAGGACAAATCTAAATTCAAGAAAAAATTCAGTTGTACAAGACCACAATAATAATTTAAAATATATAGTTATAATAAGAGATCCGACCATTAGATTGATTGATTTTAAATTTTTACAAAAGATTAAACAAGGCTATTTTCTTATAAAAAACCACTTTGTCATTTATCAAACCGTTGGATCTCCTATAATATTCAAACTAGTTTCAGCGATCCACAATATGAAGATCAATAGACCAGGCTATGTAATTCTGGACGACATATAACTGCACAATCAATATCTAGACCGATAACCAAATATTAATCTCTTCATAAAGGATTTAATATTGATGCAGAAATGGCATGAAATGCTTAACATATTCAGCACTGCGAGGGTTAGAATATAATATATATTCTCAAACCTCGTTTCAAGTATAGCATAAAGCAAATGCTTCAAAGGTGGAAGCATTTTCTACAATGGCTTTAAGGCATTACAATATTTATAATGGTTGACACGCTAACAATCAAGGTTGTTAAAATCGCGAGTTGATTCTTAAAATTTTATGATTTTACGAGTCAGCATGTATATAACGTGTCAAATCAAGTTAAAACTCGAAATCGGTCAAACTCGATCAAAATCGGTAAAATCAAATTTACCGATTTTAACCGAGTTTGATCGATTTCGAGTTTTAACCCATAAAAGTTAAAAAATTTATTGTCTCCTTATCCGAGTCCCCTGACACTCCACTACACAGTCCCCACTCCTCATTCTCCCCTTTCCCCGTTGCCCAAATCTCAAATTTTCAATCTTAGCATACTAACACCAACATTAGAGGATCTTGGGTATGGGAAAGCCTTATACTATATTTTAGGCCGGGAAGGCAAGGCATGATCATAGGATCGAAACCATGGGAAGACAGAAGTAGATGGTCAGGAATCAAATGAGTAAAATAAGAGATAGAAATACTTATATAGAGAGAAATATTGTGTTTCAGACTAACAATTTGTTAACTACAAAAGAGAAACGACAAAGACTCATAGAGAACTTGAAATACATGTCTTGCTTGGTGGGATATTTGAACATTATTTTTAGGACTTGTTACTAATATGAAAAAGGTGGAAGTTGAGGTGGCATGAGATTAAATTGATGTTATTTTATACTTTTTTGTTCTCGTTGTCATAGGTTCACTGTATTGGTCTCTGTTATTTTTTTTTTGAAGTTGGTGATATACCTGAGAATGTTGTATCATCTCACTAGTTGCCTGCAGTGTGTTTCAAGACCTGTCCTATAGAAAAATATTCTGAAACTCTATCAATAAAATATAGTTGTTCAATCTTATTTTTTTTCTTTTTCGTATTTTTAAGTTATTTAAACCATGTATAAATTTTTATTTAAATTATGTATTTTAAGGTGTTTGGACATTTGTATTGTTTATTTCACTTTTATTTTAATTGTATTATATTATTATTTACTACTTAATTGAAATTGTCAATATATAATTAGTTAAAATATTTTTCTTGTGATTTTACGATTTTACAATCTGAGTTCATGATCCGAGTTTATTTCGTGTGGTGTTAAAAAAACATTTTTGACAACCTTGCTAACAATATTCTATTATAAACCTCCTTTGAAGTATAAAGTATAGCATAAAGCAAACAATCATGGTAGAGCATGGCTAGATCCCTGGCTCGTGTTGAATGGCAAGTCAGATCCTCTTTTTTTTTTTTTTGTCAATGTATTAAATTTTTTGTGATGTTTTGCCATCAAGAAATACAGCAGGTAAATTTAAGAAGCTAACAATGACTAAACAACTGAGATAGTAGACCTGAACAACTTGAATGATAGAGCACGGAGTTTGTATCACAGTGAGCATGAGGAGAATAGCAGCAGCAATAACAGATATTATGGCCCATGGATTACGGAAATAATTTTGTTTCAAGCTTGCCTTCCATTTGTGCCTCCGCTTTCTACAGTATTTATTCAGATCTTCAACAATTTCAGAAAAGTAGAAATTGTCATGGGTATGTTGGGCTAAAATACCCAGTTTTTTATTTTTATGGAAACATAGCAAAAATTCAAACCTAAATTCCCATTTTTACTCGAGATTAAAAGCATGGGTATGTTGGGCTAAAATCTTGGTAAGGCCCATAGCTTCGAATCAAGCTTCCAAAGTTTATAAAAGTGCCAAAACTCCCCCTAATTTGGAGAAAAGTTCTAATAAGTATTCTGAAATGACCTCCAAAATTAAGAATATTATAATCGACATTTGTATTACTCGACATTTGTATTTATCTGAAACAATTTCAGAAAAGTAGAAATTGTCGAGGAAGATAAGATTTTCTTTGTCAAGATTGTGGAGAACACTTAATACCGCGTCATTATCGATCAGCCAGTTTTCTATAATTCCTTTCTTCCGAACGAGTATTTCCAAATGACTGAAGATTTCTGTATAAGATCTCTGTCTGGTCAATTACTAGTAATCGTGGAATTTCCAGTCTCCCTCCACTTTTATTGAATTTTACGTCAAATAGATTCTTGCTCGACCCCAGCTTAAACTTGACTCCAGCTTGACGGATCTCTGCTGCACTCGGCATGTTTAGAGTTTCAGTTTCCTTGGCTGAGGAAGCTTTGTTGGATGCTGACAGATTCTTAGAAAGTCTACAAAATGTTGCGCCTCTGAGGAATTGACAACATTTACTATGTCATTTGTCACCCATGAACCCAATGCACCTTTCAAGAACCCATGGGTAAATTCAATCAAGGAATATCCCTTATAAGGCTTGGATAGCTTAAGCAAGTCATTAAGAAAAAAGAATGGAAGCTGATTTTCAAGCAAGATCATGTCAAACCTTAGTTCATGAATCATCCATGGTCTACTGAAAATACGATCGTTGCTTCTCTGGAAGTCTAGAAAAAAGTTTTTCAGCATGATCATGATGATGAAGGCAGCATCTAGCAGCATCATCTTCACAAAAACATCACTACTGAGTTCAATTGCTTCCGCATAACAATTACGAAGCCTTGTCTCTTCCATCTCAGTAACTCCAATCAAATCCTCCAAGCTTAATTCACTCCACGCAAGAAAATCTTTCAGATACCTTCTTTTGTACTCTTCCATTGCTTTCAATTCTTCCCTGCCATGATGAAGTGGGCCGATAGAGACAACTTGTGGTGTGTAGGCTTTTTCATTCAACACTCGCAACCGCTTAGAGACCGTGTAAATGCAACAGTCATCAAGTGAAGGATGCAAGATCTCCAACTCCTCTCTCATAGTCTTCCCTAACTTGTAAATATCAATCGAAACGTGATCGCCTGTCTTCATCTTCTCGCTTGATGTCCCAATTATCTCCATTCTGCGGCTCACGATGATTGCTAGTTTTAGCATCAGCAAATCACAAATTACAACACTGTCTAATTTTTCTTTTAAAAAAAGGAACTCAAGTGCTAGCTCAACCTTACGGAAAAAGATAGGAAGCATTATAGAAAACAGAACTGAAATTACAAGAGATCCCAGTTACTACAAGCTTAAGTTAAGCTAGCATTAGCAATAGCTTTCCGAAGGATCAGGGCATTCTGAAGTCTGTACTTAACACTGTGATTTTGAAAATAATATTTCACATCATAAGCTTAACTCTCCATCCAAAAATTTTGACTTTAGATTTTGTTTTAAAAAATAAAGATAAGATTTTAAATTTTCCATTTTTTATTATGAAATCATAAGAGTGCCTTTGTTCTGTCGAGACAGATATTTATATCACTCTTAATAAATTAAAAACCAAAATATTTGGATTAAGAATTAAAATTTCAAATTCATTTATTTTATTTTCAAGGTTTTAAAATTAACTCTATAAAGAATTAAAAAAAATCAATATAATTATGGTGATTAATCTCAACAAAAATCTATATTAATTTTTAAAGAAACTAAACCTTATATAAGTTATCCATTAAACTAGTAGTAACTCATCAAAACCTAAAATATCTTAACAGTTTAAAAAATAATATAGTAAAAACAATAAAGATAGCACCCCACGTCCCAAATTAACTTCCTTAACACAGTAAAAACAATAAAGATCTGAGCATGTCTATTAATCAAAATATTAACACTTGCAGTCTTGACCCCAAATTAGCTAATCCATTCATTGATTATAAATATTGCATCTGCTAAGATTAAAATTCAAATTAGGCAACGCAATTTCCCATTAAATCCTGAAAAGATTTACAACTTCACTAAGCCCAAAATGCTCAATCTGCTAAACGAAAGGGATCTCAGCACCTATTGCTGATCCAACTTCACTAAGCCCTCTCTCCTCTTATCCTACGGGCTAACTGGATATCTTTAGGCATAATGGTGACCCTCTTAGCATGAATAGCACACAAGTTTGTATCCTCAAACAACCCAACAAGATACGCCTCTGCTGCCTCTTGAAGGGCTGCTACGGCACTGCTTTGGAACCTCAAGTCTGTCTTGAAATCTTGGGCAATTTCCCTCACCAGCCTTTGAAATGGCAATTTCCTTATCAACAGCTCAGTGCTCTTCTGGTACTTCCTGATTTCTCTCAGGCCACTGTTCCTGGCCTGAAACGGTGGGGCTTCTTCACTCCTCCGGTAGCTGGAGCTGACTTCCTGGCTGCCTTGGTGGCTAGCTGCTTCCTTGGGGCTTTTCCTCCGGTGGATTTTCTTGCTGTTTGCTTTGTACGAGCCATTGAAATAGGTAAGTTGGGAAAATGGGGTTTCGGGTTTATGTTAGGGAAACGAGGGAAAGTTAGGGTTTTGAGTGTTTTTGGTGGGTACAGATAGGAGGTTATGACGATTTTTATAAGGCGAGGGGAGAGGCGATGGAGGAAGGAAGGAGACAGTGGAGTGGGATTTGAGCCGTTGATCGGGAAGCCAAAGGACGGTTGTGATGGAGATCCGAGCGCATGTGAATCGGCCAATAGGATTGCTTCTTTTAGGCGGGCTCGTTTTTAATCTTTTGGAGCTCCTTACCTTTTCTCTATGGGGAGACTTTCTGGACCATGGATTTCGAAGGGATCCGCGGTTGTGAATGTTTAGAGAAGCGTGGTGAGGATCGCCATCTGCGTGCTCTGTTGAGTGAGCAATAGAAATGTTTAGAGAGTTAGGGAGATTAAATATGGACCGTTGATTTGCTATTGAACTTACCCGGATGTCGTCATGGATTAATCTATATGATAAACCATAATTATTTAATCGATATGATAAAACATGGTTTAGTGGGTTGATTTGATAATTTTGAGATTTAGGGCTTTTTTCTTGATTGAAATTTGATTGATATTATCATATTCATACTTTTAGCAATTTAATTAACCTGATGAAATTCAATTAAATCAACACCAAGTTAAATTGTTTTTTACAAAAATATGATCTAAACATATTTTAAGTGTATGTTTTCATGTCCTATGGGCATCAAAGAACCTAAACATAGTTTAGTAGTCCTTATGAACTAAGACTAGAAGGTTTTATAGATGAGTATATGTTACCAAACCCTATATATTGTTTCTAATCTCTGTATAAGTTAAGTTTGAGAATACCAACTTGGACGTATTTAGAAGGTGCTGAGGCAGCGATTATATGATGATTCAAGTTTGCAAATTCCAGCTTCAGGTGTGAAGCACAAGCATAATGCTTTATTATTATTATTATTATTATTATTATTATTATTATTAACCCTTAACCTGCCCATCAGTATAAGACTGGAGAAAATCAAAGATGCTTCTGTGTGTTGATATGTGAAGGACTCTAATGAAAAATGGAGCTGACAAATTCTTGTGCATGAAATTCAGATGACAGGCCTGAGTATGCTTCAATTCAAGCAATACTTTATGGCCCTTACCTATTTGCTGGTCATACAACTGGTGTCTGGGACATCAAAAATGTGTCAGCTGATTCTCTATCAGAATGGTCAACTCCAATACCTGCTGCTTACCTTTTCAGAAAAATCTAGAAACCCAACATTCTTCTTGATCAACTCATACCATATAATTACTGTGGGAAATTAACCATTCTCGATCTGGCAACAATTCTGCTCTTCATTCAACATCCCTGACCGTTTCCTGTCCCTTCTCCGTGAATTTACTCTTTTGACAAATTGATTGCAGTTTGATTCATACAATAACCATGTTGAAGAAAAAAACTAGACATGAAAGAAACTGACATTTATTAAAACAAGGATGTTAACTTAAACATCAAGCATGTCTTGCATAGAACAATGACATGCAAACCTGCTTAAGACAGACCTGAAGAAAATGACTGCAGGTGTATTATGAGCAGAATTGTTTGAACAAGAACTAAATGGCATGTAAAAATAGATTTGAATTTTAAGGTTATTTAGTTTCAGAGAAAGTGACATTCAAAGATGACAATCCAACAGTATCAGGACTGTTGAGTTGATCAAGTTGCTTCTTACCACAACGAAGCAAATATTCAATGTAAATGAAATTCTGGCGATCTACTTGTTTGGAGTTCCGGCGAAACTCAGCTGAAACAACGGGTTCAATCTGCCGTCGATCTTCAGGGGACTTTGAACGGACAGCAATATCAGTTGGTTATGAATGTATTGGCATTTCATCAAACACCAAATCGCATTCAGATCAGCAGCATGAAAAGAAAAGTAGAATCGAAAAAACAATGCAGAAGCAATCTTAGACCAGATCAATGAACTGGGACCTTGACATTTTTACCAAGGAACTAGGAAATCGCCAATGAACATGTATTGCTAAGAAAATGATTGCCTCTGGCTTTTGATTAACGATTCAGAAAATTCATAGAGAGATTTTTTTCCATGAAATTTTATGAAGAATAATTGGTTTTGCGCAAACATCAAATGAGTACCCCAACTATGAATTGATTATCAATGTAGTCTACAAACTATCGAGTTTTTCTTATTAAATACCCAACATATCATAACTTGATGCTTTGAATCCAAAATCAAGAACATTATAAACCATTGAAGTCGACAACATTTTAAAGCGAGTCTGAGAAAAAACCCAGCTGCTACAACAGAGATTGTAGGCCAGGGATTATGGAAATACTTCTGTTTTAAGGTTGCCTTCCATTTGTCTCTCCGCTTGCTGCAGTACCTGTTCAGATCTTTTAACTACACCAGAAAGTGCAAAAAGTAGAAGATAGAAATTATAAGGCAACAGTAAGTGGGGGAAAATGTAGCTACTTTAATGACATGAGTAAACTGAAACAGCAAAAATTGATTGCATTTTATTTATGCTAATTATGTAGCAGAGAAAGCAAGATAGGGAGGAAATATCGATGAGTTATTGAAGAACATATATAGAGATTTCATGGGAAGAGATAACAGAATACATAGTTAATTTACAGAAAACAACTGAAATAGCATAATCAAACAACTTGAATGATCGAACACACTGTCTGTATGATAGTGAGTATGACTAGAACAGCAGCTGCTACAACAGAGATTGAAGTCCACGGATTACGGAAATATTTCTGCTTCAAGGCTGCCTTCCATTTGTATACCCGCTTACTGTAGTACTTGTTCAGATCTTCAACTACACCAGAAAAGTAGAAATTTCCTTGGAAAGATTGCGAAAAAGGCGTGAAACTGCATCATTATCATGGAGATAATTTTCTATAATTCCTTCTTTAACAAGTATTTCCACATCCTTGGCATCAGGGACAAGCAAAGAGAGCATGGTAATATAGTTACATACATATTTATTAGCATCGTAATTGCATTGCTCAAAAGCTTGGAGATTTCTGAATAGGATTTCTGCGTGATCGCCTATCTTTAACTGTGGGATTTCCAACGTCCCTTTATTATCATCAAATTTTATGAGGAGGGGGTTTATGCTGGACCCTAACTTGAACTTGATTCCAGCCCGATGGAGCTCTGCTACACTTGGAGTGGTTATAGTCGCAAGTTTCTCTGGCTGCATCTCCTGTGCTGGCTGCTGACAGATTCTTAGAAAGTCAACAAAATGCTCTACTTTAAGCAAATTGATTTTCTCCAAAATTTCCTCTGACACCCATGATTGCCATGCAGCAAGTAAGAACGCGTAAGTAAGCTTAATCATGGAATATTCCTCACAATGGTGCTGTATTTTGGATAGATTGAACAAGTCCTCAACAATGAAGAATGGAAGCTGATTTTCAAGCAAGCACAAATCAATACTTATTTCATCTAGCATCCATGGTTTATTGAATATGCGGTCAATATTTCTACTTTGGATACCAGGGGAAAATGCTTTCAGAAAGAACATAATGAGAAAGGAGCAATCCAGCAACACCATTTCCACAAATTCCTCTTTACTTAGTTTATCGAAGGTTTCTGCATAACAACTACGCAATCTAGTCTCGCTCTCTGCAATAGCTGCAATAAAATTCCTCACCCTTACCTTGCTCAATTCAAGAAATTCCCTCAGGTACAGTCTCTTATGCTCTTCCATTTCTATCAGCTCTTCTTTTCCGTAGTGAAGTGGGCCAATGGAGATTACTCGAGGTGTGTAAGCCTTTCCATTTAACTCACGTAGTCGTTTTGGAACTCTGTAGATGGAACACTGATCTGAAAAAGAACGCAAGGTTTTCAACTTTCCTTCCACAGACTCTGCTAATTTGGCAATGTCGAGAGAAACATGATCGCCACTATCCATCTGCACTCTTGATGTTCCAGCAACGTTCATCCTGTGCCTAGACAATCGCTAGTGTCACAACTACCAAATAGTTAGATAAATGCTCAAAACAAAAAAAAATTCAAGATCAAATCATAGTTTGAGAAAAAAAAAAGTGTAGGTAGGGAAACCGAAACTTATTTGGTATCTTTAAATGATTTAATACAAAAAGATATTTTATGATTAGAAAAAAGTTTGATCAAGAAATGTACAGAGAATGGTAGGCTCTCCCTATTTAATATAAGTTCCAAAATGATCCACAATTAAGATAAACAGATCAGGCTATATAACCCGAGAGAGTAAAGCTAACTCCGGAGGTAACTGCACATTCAATATCTAGACCGAAACCCATATCAATCTGTTCATGAAAGATTTAACATTGATGCAGAAATGGCATGAAATGTTTAACGAACCTCTCTGTTCTATCAAATGGATTTGCACTTGTAGTTAAAACCATAAAAAGCCATAAAATTATTGATTTTTCCTGCCATTTTCTTTGAGGAATATTCAGCGCTAGAAGGGTTAGAACTTAGAATTTAATATTCTCAAACCTCGTTTCAAGCATAGGATAAAGCAAACGCATCAAAGGTGGAAGCATTCTCTACAGTGGATTCAAGGCATTACAATTACAGTGTTTTACAAGTTAACAATATTCTATTATAAACCTCGTTTGAAGTATAGCATAAAGCAAACAATCGTGTCGGTTGGTTGTTTGAAGCCTCAATATCATTTGAAAAACCAGATCTAAATCGATAAAACTAAAGCTAATCTTATTTGATTTTGGATTTTTAGGCTATTTTTGGGTATTTAAAATTGATAAAATGATTCTCAAAGGTTGTTGGTAAGGTATTTTTAAGTTGAAATGGCTGAAAAATTAAGTTTTATGACCCAAAATATCTTTATTCTAATTTTTTGGGCACCACTGTGGTGGCCAGAATCTAAACTTGCAAATAACATGTTATTTGTCATTGTAAGTGATATGTCGTTTGTTTTTTTTTTAAAAAAAAATAATTGGCAAGTCATTCATCCATTTTAAAATAATAAAATCAAGCCCAAGCCTGCAGTCCTAGGCTTGAAGGGCCCGCCAGTGCTCTTTGGCTCCTCATTGCAGTTGCCCAAGCATGCTGATCTATATACCCGCAAGTCTAGGCTTTGACTCTTTTTTTTTATTACGGCTAGATATAAATTCAAGAAGAGAAAATTATTGAACTGGATTGAATTCATGGTTCGAAACACGGGTTTAACAAGTTAAGCCATAATATCGGGGCTTCTTTTTATATATATATATATATTGCTATTCTTTACTGGTTTCTTTTTATAATATATTTTTAAAAGATAATTTTTAAATTTATGATTTAATTTATGGTAATGTAAACATAGGGTTCTTTCTTCCCTTCCTTTTCCCTTTCAGTCCTAATTTATGGTAATGTAAACAATAATCTCAAGGTGTGTGAGTAAGGAGGTGCGTTTTCTTCCTTTATCAATAATCTAAGATGAAAGAAAATAGCCGCCAAGACCTTAAACCCCTTGTTAAGCATGCGCGTGGAAGGCATAGAATAAAACAATTTCAGTTTCTAAGAGACAATCAGAACAAATTATACAGTCTTCATTGCTTGGAATTTCTACTGAAACAACTCTGTCATTTAGAAGAAAAGTTCAAGGAGGAAAACAGGGGATAGTCCACACAACTCCTCGAGGATGAAGAACAGGAGCTGATTTTCAAGCAAACAGATATCAACCCTCACATCTACACCCTTGTATGGAGGATGGAAAATGCTGTCTCTGCTTTCTCTGAAGTCTGTGTACTCGCACTTCAGCAAAGACACAATGACGAAGGCAGCATCCATTAATATCATATTTATGAAGTATTCGCTACCAAACCCATTGGTCTCCGCATAGCAATTACGCAATCTTTTTTCGTTCTTCTTAATCAATTCAATATCAAGGAATTCCCGCAGGTACATTCTTTTGTGGTCTTCCATGGCTTTTAGCTTCTCTTTACCGTGGTGAATTGGGCCTATGGAGACTACACAAGGTGTGTATTCAACTCGCGTAATCGCTCTGGAACTTTATATATAGCACATGTGGTGGAGAAAGCGTATGGGATCTCCAGCTGTCCCTTCACAGGCGCCTCGCGTAATCTATCAATATCAAGCGAAACTTAATGATTCAGCACATGTGAGTGCGACTGAACTGAGATGATAGCTAGTATTAGAACAAAACAAGCAGATCAAAAAAATTGTTACCACTGAGAAAACAAATTCAGTTACGAGACTGCTGCCCTCTGGAGGAGATAACATGGAATTTCTACTGAAAACAAGGATTATGGGTATAGAGTACAGAGCAACATGAAAGAATTGAAATTGCAGAAGCTAAACTACTTGAAGTATAGAGCAGACGGATTGTATGACAGTCAGAATGAGAAGAATAACAGCTCCTGAGACAGAGACTGCTGCCCATGGGGTATTGAAATAATTTTGCTTTAAATTTGCCTTCCATTTGTTCCATGGCCTTTCAGAGAATGCATTCAGATCTTTAATGAGACCTTTAAAGAGAAAAGTACCTGACCACACACTATTTTGTTTGTTGAGATTGTAAAAGAGTTGTACCACTTCCTCATTAGACGGTAGCCAGTTTTCTATAATACGATTTTCAACAAGCATTTCCACATCCTTACTGGCACTGACAAAGAGACCCATCAAGAAGATATAGTCACCAACATAACCATGTTTCAGGCCATGGCACTGTTCAAAGGCTTGCATATTCCTGATTATGATTTCTGTTCTGTCATCTAACCGTAATCGTGGAAATTCTAGTCTCCCTTTATTTCTATCGAATTTTATGTCAAGAAGATGTTTGCTTGAACTCAACACACCCCCGCTTGGTGGAGCTCCTTTACACTGGGTGCGGTTAGAACCTCAAGGTCCTCAATCGGTTGCTGTTCAGTTGGCCGATGATAAATTGTAAGAAAGTCAACCAAATGTTTCACTTCGGAGAAATCTACTCTCCCCAAATATTCCCCTACTGCCCATGAACCCCATTCATATGAAAAGAACCAATGAGTAAGCTCAATCAGTGTAGCTTTTGGAGAATCGCCGAGTATAGTGGATAGTCTAGACAACTCGTCGAGGATGAAGAACGGGAGCTGATTTTCAAGCAAACAGATATCAAGCCTTACATCTACACTCTTGTATGGAGGATAGAAAATGCTGTCTCTGCTTCCTCTGAAGTCTTTGTAATTCCACTTCAGCAAAAACATAATGACGAAGGCAGCATCCATTAATATCATTTTTATGAGGTTTTCACTACCAAACCCAATGGTTTCCGCATAGCAATCACGCAATCTTGTTTCGTTCTCCTTGATAAATTCAATAAAAGCCTCCACGCTTACCCCGCTCCGGTCTAGGAATTCCCGCAGGTACATTCTTTTGTAGTCTTCCATGGCTTTTAGCTTATCCTTACCATGGTGAATTGGGCCTATGGAGACTAATCGAGGTGCGTAGGCCTTCTCGTTCAGCTCGCGTAATCGCTCAGGAACTTTATATATACACCATGTGCCGGAGGGAGCACATGAGATTTCGAGCTCTTTCTTCACGGATTGGATTAATCTATCAATATCAAGCGAAACTTGATGACCCGGCTCATGATTAGTACTTGGTGGTCCACCAGATTCCATCCCTGTGACTGAACTGAGATGATAGTTAGAATTAGAACAAAACAAGCAGATCAAAAAAATTGTTATCACAGAGAAAACAAATTCAATTACGAAAGTTTTTGGTGGTTGAGGTTCTGGCGATTTTTATAGGGCAGGGGGAGAGGTGAAGGAGGAAGGAAGGAGACAGTGAAATGGGATTGAGCCGTTGATCGGGAAGCTAATCGTCGATTGCTGGGAACGCAGTCGACGATTGATTGGCAGATGAAGAGGGAAAAAAACCCCGTTGTTTTAATAAAAAAAATTAAAAGAAAGTTAGAAGGACGACTTATGAATTTTTAAAAAAGGTGTTTTCACCGACAATATTAAGGTCTCAGTCAACTGTCAATTATTATTTTTTAAATCAATCAATCTCAGCCATGTTTCATCTCAGGTCTCCGTCAACTATCAATTATTAATTTTTAAATAAATCAATCTCAGCCACGTTTCTTCTCAAATTGACCCCTCAGCGTAATGCAAATACTAATATTTAAAATTTCTTTTTTAAAAAAATTAAATTAATATTTTTTTTATTTTTAATTAATATATTTTTTGTGTTTTTACAATAATATCAAAAATAATTTTTTAGAAAAAATATTATTTTAACTTATTTGCAAGTAAAAAATATTATGAAAAAAATCACTACTACACTATTTAAACATTGAAAAATATAAAATAAAAATGTTATTTTCACATCTCTTTTGGTGTAGAAATATAACATTATTGAAATTGGTGTTATAATGTAATGGTTATAGCTTATATGCTTTCACGTTTCTTTGTGCAATCTCTGTCGATTTGACACTAGAATTTCCATGTATAGACAGCCTTAGGTTTTCAAGCTGTCCCTTCTTTTTTGTTGTAAAATACCGTATAGGATATAAAATATTTTACAAATCAAACTGTAAATTTCATTTATTCATTAAAAATATTTTTACCTTAAATAGTTGTATTAAATATTTTTTTAAAAATAATCAAGTATATATATTTCAGGGATTATGGGACAATCTCAGGCCATGTTTGTTTCCCGGAATTCATTTTCTGGGAAACCACTTTCCAAACTTTCCTGTGTTTGTTTGTCATTAAGAAAGTTGGTCAACGGAAAATACTTTCCCGTCAACGGAAAACACTTTCTGGTCAACGAAAACACTTTTCGATCAACGGAAAACACTTTCCAGTCAAAGAAAAATTTGGTTTGGTTTCTAGAAAAGTGTTTTCCCTTTTGACTTTGTTTGTTTTCCGGAAAGTGGTTTCCGGGAAACCACTTTCCAAACTTTCATGTGTTTGTTTGCCATTGGAAAAGTTGGTCAACGGAAAACACTTTCCAGTCAAAGGAAAATTTGGCTTGGTTTTCAGGAAAGTGTTTTCCTGAAAAATTTGGGCGGAAAACACTTTCCAGAAGTTGTGAAAAATTTAGAAAAGTCATTATTTGCTGATTATATCAAATTTGATCCTCAAATTTTTGATTACTATATATAATTTGTTTTGAATATTTATTTTTCAATTTCATCTCTTAAAATTTAATTTTTATATTAATTTTGGTCCTTATTTTTATAATTGCTATTTGCTTTTTCCTTATCATTTTTTTTTATTGAAATTTTTTATTTATCAAATTTGGTCCTCATTCTTTTGATTTTTACTTATTTTATTTGAAATAATTTATGAAATGTTAATTATTATTATTTTAATTTCTTCACCTTTCATTTTTTTTAATTTTTTAGATTTGATCTCTATTATTTTGATTATTATTTATTTTATTTTGTGATAATTTATGAAATTATATTTTTTTTCAATTTCATTCTCATTCAACTTTTTAATTTGTAAGATTTGTTCCTCATTATTTTAATAAACTTGAAAAAATAAAACATTAATAAGTTATTTTCCAGCTCATTTTCCATAACATAACCAAACACTGGAAAGTGTTTTCCAACTTATTTTCCATTACACTACCAAATATCGGAAAATACTTTCCCGGAATTCACTTTCCTCGGAATTCACTTTCTAAAAAGAAACTACTTTCCTGCAAACAAACGGGGCCTCAATCAAATCATTTGTATTCATAAGCATATATTTATAAAACATTTTTTTTTATCGATCCATCAATTAGCTGAATCAATAAATAATGATTCTGCAATTTTCTATTTCAATATACCAATAAACCATTTCCAATTCTTTCTATGTTTTTTCTTTGAATGATTGGCCACCCTATATTATTTCTCTGATAGAAGGGGACCACCTCTATTAATTATTTATCTGATAAAAGGGGACCACCTCTATTATTTCTCATGAAAAGGGGACCACCTCTCACTTCTCACTCAAACTGTGCAATTCTACAGTTTTTCTGAGGACTTTTCTAGTCTTGTACCTTATCTTCTACAGTTGTGCACCTCGTCTTATTCTACAAATCTCTGAATCAATATCACATCACAGGAAAATGTAGCACTTTTCAACTTTGTTTCCACAAACAGAGATGTCAGTAGATGGATTGTTGAAATAAACCTGCTTCTAGGTTGCCTTCCACTTGTGCCCAGGCTTTCTGCAATGTGAATTCAGTTCATAAAATATTATTTTATTAAGAAATGTATTAAAAAATTTTATTTAAAAAAAAACTATAATGGCATTGCTCAAAGGCCTGGAGATTTCTTAATAAGATTTCTGTCTGGTCATATAATTTTTTTAGTTGTGGAATTTCTAGAATCCCATCACTGAATCTGATGTCTAATGATGAGCTTTTTTCGGGACCCTTAAACTTCACTCCAGATTGATGGAGCTCCGTTGCAGTGGATGCACTTAAATAAGCTTCTCCTTCCGCTAGACTGTGCTGCTCTGTTGGTTGCAGACACTTTCTTAAGAAGTCAACCAAATCTATGACTCCAGAAGAATTGATTATTTCCCAACTGTCCTCTTTTACCCAGTCAACCCAACTCCATAGTAAGAAGCCGCAGGTAAGCTTGATAATGGTACAATTCCCAGGATTTGTAGCAACACTGGATATCTCAAACAACTTCTTGAGGATGAAGAATGGAAGCTGATTTTCAAGCAAGTATATATCAAACACTACGTCAGCTAACTTCCATGGACGAAAGAAAATGTTGTCACTACGTCTACTTCCAAAAGACACGCACACGAACTTCCAGTTCAGAAAGACCATAATAATGAAGACGTTGGAAGTTGGAAGAGAAGGATAGACTCGGCAACTAATTTACGAGAATAAATACAAGAACAAAGGTAAATAACAAGAAAAATAATATTTTTTATGAAAAGTTTTCTCAAAAAATATATCTTTTTAGCTTTTTTTTTTGTCTCTCTAGCTATTCTTGTGAATTATTCTTTTGATTATAATTCTATTTATAAAACTCAAGTCCTAGATAATCAAGAAATTAAATTTTTTTTAAAAAAAATTTAAAATCTAATAAGAAATCTAACATTCTTATTAAATAAAAATTCTAATAAACTAGTATATTATAAATCCTTTTTCATCAAGGATTCTTACATTAACTAGAATTTCTCCTTTAACTAGATTTTTTATCTAATAATGATAAAACGCTAATAGATAATAATCTTAATATTGTGAAGTTTTAACAATATTAAAACTCTTACAAACTCTAAATTATATAAGCTTAAATCCTAATTGATATTGAACTTTAACACTCCCTCTCAATATTAACTGCTATTATTATTTATAACTCTCAACATATCTCTCATCTTTGCAAAAACATCATATTCGAGTGCCTTTGTGAAAATATATGTGACTTGGTCTTGAGTCTTCACATACTTGACTTCAACTTTCTTCTTTCCACTACATTCTCTTAAATAATGAAATGTTGTGTCAATGTGCTTACTTTTGTCATGAAAAACTGGATTTTTAGCTAATGCAATGACTGATGAGTTGTTCATATAAATCTTTGTAGGTTTTTTTTTTGTGGCATTCGCAACTTCTTCAATAATCTTTTTAGCCATATAAAATGATAAACATATGCTATAATAGCTACATATACAGCTTCATAAGTAGATAATGTGATAATAGATTTATTCTTTGAATTCCATGTAAAAGTTGTTTCTCTCATGTTGAAAACAAAACCTGTAATGATTTTTTTATCATCCATATCTCTAACTCAATCACTATTATTATAATCCACATCATCTATATCTCTAACTCAATCACCATTATTATAATCCACAAGATCAAAGCTATTACAATAACCACTGAATAAGCTAAGATCTATTGTACTTTGATATATCATAAAAATATTCGCTTCAAGACTTTGAAGTAAGTTTACACACGTGGACTTGTGATAGTTTTGTTTATGTTTGCTTTTTAGAGTTACCATTTAATATTTAGTCTAGAATGACTGAAAAACCCAAGTATACTAATATTGTTAGAAATTTAAGTGCAAATAATTGATTGTGACTAGAAATTAACACCCCTGACATATCCTACATGATATAAGCTACCCTATACTTAGATTAGATGTGCTTTAAAGGTTTTAATAGTTGTTTTATTGGCGGCATATCAAAAATTAAAGAAAAATTCTTATCTTATTAGGTGAAGAAAATTTAAGTGTTTTAATATTAATTTAAAAACAAAATAAAAATACATTTTATTTAATATAAAAAAATATATTTTCCATATAAATTTATAATTCAAGATATTATAAAAAAAACAAGATTTTTGATATTTTTTATAAACAGATTATTAAACCCCAAAATATATGCAAAAATATATTCTTGGATTTTCACGTGAAATATGATATTTTTTGAAACATATGGCCTTATACAAATTAGAACATTTATTTTTTTTTTTCTTTTTGTTTCGGTTTTGACATTCGAAAACATACATAAAAAAAAAATTACAAAACACACCCAAACATTCTATTTTTCCGATGTTTACTCACACATCACAGTTCCAAGTTTACAATGTAACACAAATTTAAAATGCTAACAATAATTTGAATACACATTTCGGCGTCTAAAGATTACAAAATGGACTCGGGAACAGTGCTAGAAATTTTACTATGTTCACCGTCGCCGGTGATGTGAAAAATGAGGGGATCGGATAGATCTCCTCCTTTATTCCTTTCTTGTGCCGGCGGTGTCACCGATGGAGACCTGAAAAAGAAAAGACGCAACACAAGTTTTGGTTTTCTTTCCTTCTCGTTTATGGATCTGCTTCTCTCCCTACAGATTTTTTTTTCTTTTGGTTTCGCCTTCTTCTTCTCTGTTTCAGGTTGCCGGCGGTAAGACCAAGAGGCTGCTGGCATGACTAGGTTTTTGCTGAGTCGGGTCGCGGTGGGGGGAAGAATGGTTGAGCTGCCGGTGAGATTTTTTTGGTCGTGGCTGAGAGAGGGAGAGGAAATAGAGGTAGCAGAGATGGGGGAAGGTCTGGTCTCCTGTTAGTGGGCGGCTGGAGTGAAGGTGGAGATGGTTTTGCTAGAGATGAAGGGAGGTGCAGTGGCCGGGAAGAAGGGAGAGTGCGGGTGGATCTGAGGGAGGAAATGTGGGCTCTGGGTGTGGCTGGCGGCTGGGGGGAGGAAGGAGAGTGGCTGGTTTTAGGTGCTGGAAATGGCGACTGGGGAAGAGAGTGAGGGGCTATGGTTCTGGGAGAAAACCAAGGAAGAGAGGGCGGCGGCGGCTTGGTAAAATATTATTAACTATTATAGTAAAAATATTATTTATTTCAAAGGCTTGGTAAAATATTTATATTTTTATTTTCTGATAACGCGACATCAACATTGATTTAACATTAAAATTCAACAAGAAAAATTAATAATTTTAAAAATAATATATTAAAATTTGAATGTATTTAAAAAACTTTTAAAATTTAATTTTTTTTAAGATAATACTGAAAATGATGAAAATAATACAAATATATCAAGAATGTATTTTTTGAGTTTTTATTATTTTTTTACTATTTTTGATTTTTTTCTGACAATTTATTAAAAACATAAATTAAAAATTGAGTAGAAACATGAGTTATGGTTGATGTTTTTATAAACCTACTCACAAGTCCTATTCTATAAAGAATATACAAACGACTGCATGTCAAATATCTAAAACTCTCAACTGAGCTCTTAAATGGTAGTAGAAAAAGCAACATACTGACTAACAATATGAACAACATATACAATATTTGGACAAGTAATAATGAGATTTACCAAGCTCCCACTAATAGTACGGTATAAAGTAGGATCTAACAAATGTAAACCATCCGAAAAAGAATATATTGCATTAACCTCAATGAGAGTATTTATAGTCTTATTGTTAGTAAGTCTAGCCCGCTCAAGAATATCTGTAATATTTTTAATTGAGAAATAAGGTAACCTCTGAGTGAACGAGTTACCTCAATACCCATGAAATATTGAAGATAGCTTAAATCCTTCATTTCAAACTGTCTAACCAACTTTGTCTTAAAAACTGAAATATCATCAATGTCATCACCAATAATAATCATGTCATCAACATATAAAGACAGAATGATATGACTTGTATCAATGTTGATAATTGATATTGCTTTGATAAATTTGATTGTGTGAATAACATTTGCAAATGATCTCAAACCTCTTTTGTTGTCTCATATTTTGCTAACTGTGTACCTATGAAATGCTCAACAAAATTGTTAATCCAGGTAATAATCTTTGCATTGTTTGCTTCCCATACATTTATCAAAATAGCATACCTTTAATCAATATTCTTAGATATAACATAAGTTTCATTAACATATCTCCATATCTTTTTATTCTTAACGAAATTTTTCATTACATAACTCTAATATGAATAGTTCTTTTCATCTAACCTTACACTCACAGTCGATTGAAACGAATTATCTCTTTCAGTAGTCATAATCAACAAATAAAAAAATAAACCATAATGCAAAAGAAGCAAAAAAAAAATAATACTAAATTGCAAAAAATGAACAAATATTACAAAAACTGAATAAAATTTTTCTCAAAGTTATATGATCACTCCCAAAAAAATTACAGAAATAGAATGCAAATACTAAATTGTAGAAACTAAAGAGAAGATAAAATACCATATTTGCAAAAACTGATTGCAGAATTTGAAAAAATATCACTCTAAAAAATTCATGAAAGTTGTGTTTGAGATTAAGTTTCGTTCCATGGAACCATGCTCTAATACCATATTAAACAACTTGTTTCAAACAAAGAGAAATACGAATATAAGAGAGAAGGGGGTTAAAGTTTCATTGATCACTTTATTTTGAAGTTATGTTTTTAACCTTAATGCTACGAGGTTATATATAAGATAAATTAAAAATATTATCCTACTTTTAATAAATAAATAAAATAAATATATTTCTTAACAAAAATTACCCTAGAGGGCTTGATTTTGAAATCCATCTTATGGGACATTATTTTCCACTCTAATTGTCGGATGTGAATCTAACTTTATGGTAATGTATACAATAATCTCAAGGTGTGTTGGCATGATGATTAAAATAACGTTTGAAAATGTGGGCCAATCAGCATTTCTAAAAATTTTAAATTTTTTTGTTAAAAATATTTTTTATATATGTATTTTGAATCATTTTGATTTGATGTGCTGATCTCAAAAATAATTTTTAAAAAATAAATAAATATTATTTTAATACATTTTAGCATGAAAAATAATTTAAAAAATAACCGCAACCCAAACCGGCCCTAAGGAGTTATGCTTTCTTCCTTTATCAATAATCTAAGATGAAAGAAAGCAGCCGCTGCGACCTTAAACCCCATGTTAAGCATGCGCGTGGAAGGCATAGAATAAAACAATTTCAGTTTCTAAGAGACAATCAGAACAAATTATACAGTCTTCATTGCTTGGAACAACTTTGTCATTTATTAGAAGAAAAGTACATCAAGTAAGAGAACAAGGATTATGGGTACAATTAATGCAAATTGCGGTATGAAAGAATTGAAATTGCAGAAGCTAAACTACTTGGAGTATAGAGCAGACGGATTGTAGGACAGTCAGAATGAGAACAATAACAGCTCCTGAGACAGAGATTGCTGCCCATGGGGTATTGAAATAATTTTGCTTTAAATTTGCCTTCCACTTGTTCCATGGCTTTTCGCAGAATGCATTCAGCTCTTCAATGAGACCTTTGAAGAGAAAAGTACGTCCCCACACACTATTTTGTTTGTTGAGATTGTAAAAGAGTTGTACCACTTCCTCATTAGACGGTAGCCAGTTTTCTATAATACGATTTTCAACAAGCATTTCCACATCCTTACTGGCACCGAGAAAGAGACCCATCAAGAAGATATAGTCACCAACATAACCATGTTTCAGGCCATGGCACTGCTCAAAGGCTTGCATATTCCTGATTATGATTTCTGAGTCGTCAACAAACTGTAATCGTGGAATTTCCAGTCTCCCTTTATTTCTATCGAATTTAATGTCAAGAAGATTTTTGTTTGAACTCACCACAAACTTGACCCCAGCTTGGTGGAGCTCCATTACACTGGGTGCGGTTAGAACCTCAAGTCCCTCATTCGGTTGCTGTTCAGTTGGCTGATGATAAATTGTAAGAAAGTCAACCAAATGTTTCGCTTCGGAGAAATCTATTTTCTCCAAAAATTCCCCCACTGCCCATGAACCCCATTCATGTGAAAAGAACCAATGAATAAGCTCAATCAGTGTAGCTTTTGGACAAATGCCGAATACAGGGGATAGTCTACACAACTCCTCGAGGATGAAGAACGGGAGCTGATTTTCAAGCAAACAGATATCAAGCCTTACTTCTACACTCTTGTATGGAGGATAGAAAATGCTGTCTCTGCTTCCTCTGAAGTCTCTGTACTTGCACTTCAGCAAAAACATAATGACGAAGACAGCATCCAGTAATATCATTTTTGAGAAGTATTCGCTAGAAAACGCAATGGTTTCGGCATAGCAATTACGCAATCTTGTTTCCTTCTCCTTGATCAATTCAATAAAATCATCCACGCTTACATTGGTCCGGGCAAGGAATTCTTGCAGGTACATTATTTTGTGGTCTTGCATGGCTTTTAGCTTCTCATTACGATGGTGAATTGGGCCTATGGAGACTACACGAGGTGTGTAGGCCTTTCCGTTCAACTCGCGTAATCGCTCTGGAACTTTATATATAGCACATGTGGTGGAGAAAGCAATTGGGATTTTCAGCTCTTCCTTTATACATACAACATGTGTAGAACTGGAGAATGATTTGGTTTCCATCCTGTGACTGAATTGAGATGATGGCTAGTATTAGAACAAAACAAGCAGATCAAAAAAATTGTTACCACTGAGAAAACAAATTCAATTACGAAACCCAAAAAAGAGATGAAACTTCCAGCCTTAAGTTTGCCTTCACGACAATTTAATTAGTAATTTAATATATATATATATATATGGGACCACGTGAGTGATACAAAACAAGTGATGTATTACGTTTCTTTAATTAAAATTATTAATAATGTGCCTTGTGTATAGTTCCACATTATTTGTATCAAATGATAAAAATTAATTATCAAAATAAATCATTATTGTTTCATATGAAATTTGCTTAATAAGTTGTATATTTGTGAAAAGAATTCTAAGAGTTTGTCGTTAGAAAAAAATGATATTTTATCATGACAAAAAAAGTATGATAAAGAAATGTGCAAATAATGTTTATAATTCTTTTCTCTTGAGAAAATTATTTTTCACACAATATTATTTAGAACAACAAAAAAACAAAAGAACATATCAATCATAAAAAGCCTGTTGTATAGAAACTTACATACCTAAAAGCTCTCGACAATCGGCAGTTCAAGAAGTTTTGCTCTGCCTCTAGTGTCCAAAGAGATGTGCCAAGAATGGTAGGCTCTCCCTCTTTAATATACATTCCAAAATGTTTTATTTCTCCAATGGCAAGCAAAGGATCCTCTTAGATAATAATTAGCTTTATTCTATAATGTTTATTATGTAGCCGGGTTTCTAGAAATATCATGTTAATTATGAGTAATTATATAAAACTCTACTCAAGATAAAATATAAATGACCTAACATATATTTTTATAAATTGAAAGGACAAATCTAAATTCAAGAAATTAAAAATTCAGTTGTACAAGACCATAATAATAATTTAAAATATATAGTGATAATAAGAGATCCGACCATTAGATTGATTGATTTTAAATTTTTACAAAAGATTAAACAAGGCTATTTTCTTATAAAAACCCACTTTGTCACTTATCAAACCGTTGGATCAATATCTATTTAGTTTACAAAAGATTAAACAAGGCTATAATATTCAAACCAGTTTCAGCGATCCACAATATGAAGATTAATAGACCAGGCTATGTAATCTGAGGGAGAGGAAAGCTAATTCTGGACGAGATAACTGCACAATCAATATCTAGACCGATAACCAAATATTAATCTCTTCATGAAGGATTTAATATTGATGCAGAAATGGCATGAAATGCTTAACGAGCCTCTCTGTTCTATCGAATGGATTTGCACTTTCTTTCGGGAATAATTGTTGATTTCGCCCGCCATTTTCTTTGAGGAATATTCAGCACTGGGAGGGTTAGAATATAATATATATTCTCAAACCTCGTTTCAAGTATAGCATAAAGCAAATGCTTCAAAGGTGGAAGCATTTTCTACAATGGCTCTAAGGCATTACAATATTTATAATGGTTTGCACGCTAACAATATTCTATTATAAACCTCCTTTGAAGTATAAAGTATAGCATAAAGCAAACAATCATGGTAGAGCATGGCTAGATCCCTGGCTCGTGTTGCATGGCAAGTCAGATCATTTTTTTTACGTGAATTTTGTTATGTGAAATAGCCACGCCTCTTTTTTTTTCTTTTTTTTTTAAATTTATTAAAAATTTTGTGATGTTTTGCCATCAACAAATACAGCAGGTAAATTTAAGAAGTTAACAATGACTAAACAACTGAGATAGTAGACCTAAACAACTTGAATGAGAGAGCACACAGTTTGTATCACAGTGAGCATGAGGAGAATAGCAGCAGCGATAACAGATATTATGGCCCATGGATTACGGAAATAATTTTGTTTCAATCTTGCCTTCCATTTGTGCCTCCGCTTTCTCACTACTAAAAAATGGAGTAATTAGCAACGGACGATTCCGTTGCAAATAAAACTAACATCCGTTGCTAAAACAATTTAGCAACGGAATCAGCAACGGCACAAATCGGATGCAGATTTGTCGTTGCTGATTTTTTTGCAACGGATTTGTCCGTTGCTGATTTGGCAGCAACGGAAAATCCGTTGCTGACATTTAGCAACGGATAATCCGTTGCAAAACTAGCAACGGATTATCCGTTGCTGCCAAATCAGCAACGGACAAATCCGTTGCTCATTTTGTGAATCAGCAACGGATTCTCCGTTGCTGATTCATGCATAAGTTGCAATCACCAACGGATTCTCCGTTGGTGATTGCATTTGTTTTTTTATTAAATTAATTTTTATTTATTTATTAAAATCACTTTTAATTTATTTATTTAATTATTTATCAATAATTTAAAAATTGTAGAATATATATAACCAACATAAATTAATTAATATTAAAACTAATTATATCATTAATAAAAAACAAAATAAAAATAATATTCATATTATAAAAATTTAGTTAAACTTGCATTAATACAATTAAGTTCAAATACAATAAAAAAAAAACAAAAAATACAATCATGGTGCTGGTTGCGAAGACGAACCATGATATTGTGGATCAACAGAAGATTGAGCAGGATATAAAGGTCGAGGTGTAGGTCTAAAAATTGGTTGAAATGCAGGACCCATAGGTGTCATTATCTGAGGAGCCATAGGTGGCGGTATTGATGGAGTCCAAGGTGGTGGCATACCTTGATCAATATTTGATGTCCCACCATGGTATCCAAGATTGTTCACAAGATATTCTTTCATGGAATCCATCTGCCGTTTCATTTCAAGAATAAAATCATCTTTTTTCTTTATCTCCTCTTCTTTATCCTTTATCTCCTTTTGCAATGCTCGATACGATGAACTGGGATATGATGACTCCACCGAGTAGGAATGTGATGAAGAGCTTGTACTAACTTTTGATTTTGGCATACGAGGTGCACCATATACCCTACCCTTTGTAACTCCTCCTGAAGCCACACACCAAACTGCTCCATCAAATGAAGGATGATTTTCCCGATCAGTTCCATACTTTGAAATCATCTCCATTTTATAATTTTCCTACAAATAAAATACATGCAACAATAAATTAATTTGAATGTTGAATAATACTTAAGTTATATTAAGAAATAATCAAATAAAAATACATACAACCACTTTCTTAGACTTGTTGTCGATAAAGCTACCAGATTGCTTAGTACTTTGATGCAAAGCTGTAAAGACATCATCCCATGGAGGTTCTTTTCCACCAGCTTCCTCTTGCTTTCAAGATTAATAAATATTATAAAAGATAAATATACAAATTTTAATTTATTATCTTAAGCATTAAAAAAAAATCCTTACCATGTTAGCTCGATATGATGCAAATGACACTGTTCCTCCAGAATGAGTGCTTATTTTGCCATCTGTTTTGGTTAATCGATTCCTCCTAGCAGATTCAGATCTCCTTTGAAATTCAGGGGTGGACCAAACATCTTTGATCATTTGATTCCAGTCATCATTGTTTATCCAGGCAGGACCTTTATCAAGACAATCTATAATATTTGTAGTGTTTTCTTTTGACATGGCTTTCTTGCGAGCTCGGGTCAATTGTTGATTCAAAGCTATCCTAGCCTTATCTTCCCAAATATTACGAACAATCGACTCATCTTCCTCAGGAAAGGAATATTTTTTCTACCAAATAATATATATACCAAGTAAAAAGAGTGCACAAAATTTCAAATTATATAAATAATTAATCATATTGTGTTATCTTGTTCAGAATTTGCAAGATGATATAATAACTAAAGAAATTAAATGATATTAAAGAGTAAACAAGAAATAAGAACAAATTATAACACAAATCAATCATAGCTATTTAGTTGATAATTTTTATAATTCTACATTAAAGTTATCAAAATTAAAAAGAATATTATGACAATTAGTGTTGGTTCTTACCTTAAACTCTTTAAAGAGTTCATCCCTGCACATTGGATCTACTTTTTCCCAAGAGTGCCATGCTCCCTTAAAATTGGACCTCAAAATATCTCCGATTGCACGACCACACGATGCATTATTGAACCTGAAAATATATAATAACAAACTTATATTAAACAAATAATTACACAATAATAAGTAATTTTGTTCATACCTGAAAATATAACCTTAATAAGTTAGTTATTGAAAGTTTGAACTTACTCGGTTGTTCCATACAAACAAAGCTCCTTTTTTCTTGTTATTGGATCTATTGACGTGTCAAAACCCTTCCTTTTAACACTTTGATCATAATTGTATGGAGAAGATGTTGAACCGTGATATGATGGAACACCATCGTGATCCTCATCACATACACCTCTCTCATCACATACACCTCTCTCATTACTACCGTCTCCCTCATCTTCATTTCTAATGTTCACATCATCATCATTACCTTCAACTCTCCCATAACTCCCATATAAATTATGTCCTCCATAAACAAGTTGATTATCTCGAGAGAAACCTCCTTGAGTTTGAAGCAAATCTTGAAAACGAAAGCCCTCACAATATTGATATGCATCAACCCTCCCATAATCATGTTGAGGAGGATGTGTACTCCCCAAAGTAGGTATATAATACTCATTTGCGTTCTGATACACAGGTTGATGAAATGTGGATCCTTTGTTATTATGCCTTGATGTAGTTTGAAATGACTTGGATGAAGTGGACCTGTCACTCCTAGAAGTGGACCTGTCACTCCTAGAATCTAATATGGATCCTCGTCGAGGCATGCTAACAAAACCAGAAAAAATAACTAACATTTAGAATATGGCAATTTATACAACATAACAATAAATTAGTTCATAGTTAAACTATCAGGAACAAAAAATTCACAGATATTTTCCCAAGATTGCCATAACTAGAATGAAAACAAACTGTTACATCTCATTGACAAAACTCAGCCATGAAGTTTAAATTGTCAAAAGCCAATTACCACAAACAATAATAAAAATAATAATCTAAATAATTAATTAAGCAAAAATCAAAATTTATGAGTATGCTTACCTTGATGTTTGGTCCTATAAATCAAAACATTGAGTAGGAAGAACCCTTTCTTTCACGCTTCAGCATCTGTAAGCAAGAAAACGAATCACAAAATAAAATATAACATCAGAATCATAATTTAAAGATTGATACTTGAAAGGTTATAAATGGTTTCAAAGGTGAATAAAAATGATTTATGTAATGTGATGCATAACCCACACTTGAATAAAAAAAAAAAAAAACATTGACAGCCTAAATATTGTCAAATAATATGAAATCATTCATACATATAATAAAGATAATTCATTACATATACTACAAAATATAATTAACTTGTGCTACTCATTATTATCATCATTCCTAACCATCACCACCATAACAATCATCCTCATCATCATCATCTTCTTCTTCTTCTTCACCATCACCATCACCATCACCATCACCATCATCTTCTTCTTCTTCATCTTCATCTTCATCTTCATCTTCATCATCTTTGTTTCCCCAATTCATGTCAAGTTGAATCAATTCATGTTGCCCGATTTCTTCATAATAAGATGGTTCAACAAGTACATTTGGATCATCAAGTGTTTGAGTAGGAAAGACACGACATGATTGAGAAATCTCATCTGATTGATCAACATCAAATGATCTCACATTGTTGGCATCTTCAATAAATTCACCCATGTCAACATTATAACGACTTCTAGCAGTTGTCTTAATAACCGTCCACCATTCAGATGATTTATTACCAGGTGGATATGTATAGTATACTTGTTGACATTGTTGTGCTAACACAAAATCATCATTTCCGTGTAGTCGAGATGTATGCTTGATTTCAACCAAACCATTCGAAGGATGCACTCTAATCCCTCGTTTTGTATCATACCAATTACATTTAAACATAAATAACTTGCATTTACTCCCCAAGTATTTTAGCCGAACAACTTCTTTAAGCATTCCATAATAATCACGTTCATTATCATCATAGCAACTTCCTTTCACACAAACTCCACTATTCATTGTCTTTTTAAAACGACCATAACGTTGAGTATGAAATTTAAAACCATTCACATAATAGCCATTATAACATTTCACTGAAGTTGAAGGGCCCATAGCAAGTCCAAAGAGCTGATTTTCAATTCCATTAGATTGGTATTCCACCTAGCATAATAGTTAACTCCATAAGAAATAATGATTCAAAAGAGATTAATAATATTTTTAAAGTAGCTAATTGACATAAAATATAAATTAATTTTACTAAAATACTTACATTATTTTTTAACCAATTTGGAAAGATCACTTCGCATAATTTTTCAATTTCACCATCACTCGCATGTGGTTGTTGTGACTTTAGCTCTTGTCGACATTGCCTAAAATTTTAAAATGTTAAAGTTAATAATAAATTATTATAAATTTAGTACAAATTCATATTTCATACTTACTCTAAATAAGGCTTCAGTTCTTGACAATTGAATATCACATAGTTATGCGCAATTTGCATTTCAGCATGTGACAACTGCCTTTTATAAAATCTTTTGGATAATTTTTTCCCTGGATAGGAAAAAATAGAGAGACATCCATCTACACTTCTAAGGCCACCATCATCATTCCGTGGAACTCGATTCCAAATTGTTTGCACGTCATCACCAAAATAATGAGATGCAAAATTGGTAATTTCATCAATCAAGTACGCTTCACATATGGAACCCTCAACTTTAGCTTTATTGGTCACTTTCTTCTTCAAATAAAACATATACCTATACCATTTCTGTCAATTAGTTTATTTTTAAAAAATAAAAAGTGAATAAAATTAACATAGTATGAAAACATACCGTTCAAATGGATACATCCATCGATATTGAACTGGTCCACCAACTTTTGCCTCATAAGGTAGATGTATCGTTAAGTGTTCCATGGAGTCAAAGAAGGATGGAGGAAAAATCCTTTCAAGTTTGCAAATTATTTCGATTATATTCATCTGCATTAACTCCATGTGCTGAGCATTTAAATTTGTTGAACAAATATCTCGGAAAAATACGGACAGTTCAGTTAATGCCTCCCACAGTGGCCTAGGTAAGTAAGGTCGGAAAGCGGTTGGAAGAAGTCTTTGAATGAAGACATGACAATCATGGCTCTTCATCCCTGAAACCTTACATTGTGCCTCTTTCACACATCGTGAAATGCTTGAAGCATAACCATCAGGAAATGATAATTCCTTCATCCATGACAAAACTTCTTGTTGTTGTTTCTTGTGTAGACAATAAGTGCCTTTAGGTTTGTAAAGCCGACCACTCATATCTTGTTGCAAATGTAAATTTGGCTTCTGACAATACAATTGAATATCCAACCTAGCCTTTAAATTGTCCTTACTTCTATTCGGACAATCCATTACTGTATAAAAAATGTTGTCAAAGACATTTTTCTCAATATGCATGACATCAAGATTATGACGAATCAAATTTGTATGCCAATATGGAAGCTCCCAGAAAATGCTCTTCTTCACCCAATTGTGCTTAACACCAAAGCCAGGAATTTTATCATTATATGATGAACCTCCATTATGTCCCTCAGTATACTTGGACACTTCATTTAACATTTCCAAACCAGATGGACGAGGTAAAGGAGGAAGCCTTTCAATTACTCCTTTCAAAAACTTATCATATTGAAATCTATATGGGTGGTCCATGGGTAGGAATCGTCGATGACAATCAAAAAATGTAGTTTTCCCCCCATTTTTTAATCTAAAAGCCTTGCTATGCTCCATACAATAAGGACAAGACAGATTTCCATGAGTACTCCACCCCGATAACATGCCATATGCTGGAAAGTCACTAATGGTCCACATCAAAGCTGCCCTTAATTGAAAATTTTCCTTTCTGTATACATCATATGTTTCAACACCAAAAAACCATAAATTCTTTAACTCATCAATCAAAGGTCTTAGAAAAACATCAAGCTTTTTACCCGGATTCTTTGGCCCAGGAATCATCATTGTCAAAAACATGAATGGTCTAGTCATGCACTTCCACGGAGGCAAATTATAAACAGTCACAATTACTGGCCAACAAGAGTATGTATTTGAAGACATGTCAAATGGACAAAACCCATCAGTGCACAACCCTAACCGAATATTTCTCGGATCTGATGCAAAGCTTAAGTGGACACGATTAAACTCCTTCCATGCCTCCCCATCAGATGGGTGCACCATAACCCCATTATCAGACTTATGAAAATGATGCCATGTCATATCTTTGGCATGATATGGGGACATGAATAGTCTCTGAAGCCTTGGTGTTAGAGGAAAGTATCGGAGTTGCTTCTCCGCCTTATTGGAACCTTTACTAGTTGGATTTCTAGGTTTGTATCGTGAACTTCCACAAAAATCACAATTTATTTTCATTGCATCTGCCCCATAGTATAGCATACAGTAATTAGGACACACATCATATTTCTCATAACCAAGTCCAAGTGGCCGCATAAATTTCTTGGCATCATAAAAATTTGAAACCAAATTTTCATCATTAGGCATGCAACTTTTTGTAAAGTCAATGAAATTGTTGAAGGCATTCTGAGTCAAATTTAAAGTTGACTTCATATTAAGCAATTGTACACAAGCAGATAATTTGGATTGCTTGGTACACCCATCCCACAACGGCTCCTCCGCAGCTTTCAAAAGCTTAAAAAATTTAGTTGCATCCGGATTTGGAATTTCTCCTGCTACCACAGGACTAGACACATTATCATTGTAGAATGCATCACCCAACCCCACTGCATCCATAACCATATTCCTATATGGATTCTCTAGACAAACATCATTAACAACATGACTCATTCCAATCGATGAAGGTCCAGCCAATATTGGTTCTGCAACATAAGGCTCCCCATGTACAGTCCAATTTTCATAACAAGGTAAAAAACCTTTTGTCAATAGATGTTTACAAACATCATCTTCCTTTAAAAACTTTTGATTTTTGCACCTCACACAAGGACATCTAATTTTTCCCCCAGATATATTTTTATCAATTGAAAATGCAAAATTGATAAATCTTCTAACACCGGTAATGTATTCAGGACGAAGGCGACCATCCATAAGACGACGATACATCCACGATCGATCATCCATGTTAATCTAATTAACATGACAACACCAATAAGCATTTTTTGAAATAAGCATACTTCTTTAACTACTAGTACTTAAACAATCTTTTAAAATAAAATATGTTCGGTTAGTATTTTATATTTTCATTTATATTTTCTAACTAGTGACAGAAGTAGACTTTTAGATTATGTTCAGTTAGTATTTTATACAGCATAAATGGGTGATGAAAAAAAAATATTTAGTTGAACAAATATTAAATAAATTTATCTTTATAATAGTTTTGGAGTTCATTTTTTTTATTGGTCCTTCTAACTTTTGTTACCACCTCAAGTATTTTTTTTTTATTTGGATCATTTTATTTTTATTGGATCCATCAAACTTTTTATTTTTATTCGGATATTTTTTGCTCAACTAATAAATGGTAAATAAAATCAGAAACATGCGAGGTAATACAAGATTAAAGAATTTTTTTCATTTTTTAAAAAAGAAAAAAATGCAATATAAAAAAAAACATAATTTATTATGTGTTACAATAGTTACTCACATTTGTATCTGTCTCTTATCATATACATTGTATCTATCTTTTATGTCGTAGTGAAATAATAATTAAATAATAATTATAATACTAGTGGATGAAAATATAAATACATTTGTTTTATAAATTTTTTAGGCACAATCAAATTTAGTTGATTACAAGTTCTACACGGACGAGCAATAAATATTGTTAATATTTATGGTTAAGGCAATCACCGAATTTAAAGAATACTATTAGTCTCTTGGATGAGGATTTGTTTTTGTATTATGACATTTAAAAAAGAATATCAAATTAATATTCTTATATTTTTAAATAATTTTAATATAACAATGTTAAACAAATTAAAAAAATTTAATTTAATATAATTTCAATTAAAAATCACACGAAATTATTTAATTTGCGTGGGTATACAAGTTTTCCACGCGTAATTATAATTGCAATCACCGAATTTAAAGAATACTATTAGTCTCTTGGATGAGGATTTGTTTTTGTATTATGACATTTAAAAAAAAATATCAAATTAATATTCTTATATTTTTAAATAATTTTAATATAACAATGTTAAACAAATTAAAAAAATTTAATTTAATATAATTTCAATTAAAAATCACACGAAATTATTTAATTTGCGTGGGTATACAAGTTTTCCACGCATAATTATAATTGCAATCACCGAATTTAAAGAATACTATTACTCTCTTGGATGAGGATTTGTTTTTGTATTATGACATTTAAAAAAAATATCAAATTAATATTCTTATATTTTTAAATAATTTTAATATAACAATGTTAAACAAATTAAAAAAATTTAATTTAATATAATTTCAATTAAAAATCACACGAAATTATTTAATTTGCGTGGGTATACAAGTTTTCCACGCGTAATTATAATTGCAATCACCGAATTTAAAGAATACTATTACTCTCTTGGATGAGGATTTGTTTTTGTATTATGACATTTTAAAAAAAATATCAAATTAATATTCTTATATTTTTAAATAATTTTAATATAACAATGTTAAACAAATTATAAAAATTTATTTTAATATAATTTCAATTAAAAATCACACGACATTATTTAATTTGCGTGGGTATACATGTTTTCCACGCGTAATTATAATTGCAATCACTGAATTTAAAGAATACTTACTTTTCCGTAAAACTCCTAAAAGTGGTTTTGCATTTTTCAAAGTGTTGAATAACAATTTAAACATTTCCTTCAAACATCAATATCTCTCACCCATTTCTCCCATCTCTCCCTCAAAATCCGATCAACAAAATTCAATATCAAATTCAACATGTTTCAAGCTGTTTCAACAGAATTCATATTTTATCAATTATGTTGTGCATATAGTAAAAGGAATCAACTTTTCCATCATTGTAATGTAAGTATTGTTATTTACCACACACCTAAATGTGTAATCATGTTTCTGAGAGTTTGATTGTACTCAATATAGGATGTAATGAAAGAAAATCATTCCATTAGTTTTCTTATACAAACTGTCAATATTGTCCCAATGAAAGGCAAAGTTCCAACTACTTGAAAAGATTACAATAAGCATGCCCAACATAAAAATTACGCACGATATAATTAAGCAACCATGTAAAAATGGAGCAAAATAGACTTACCTAAGCCCCAAGAATCAATGGCACAAGGTGGAGGTTTTCTTATTGCAACCCAATCAGATGTAGCATATTGTGATCCAATAAGCCATTCATATTGCTGGAAAAATAAAAAACATAAACAGTATGTTACACACATGTAGTTATAACAATTGCTAGTCTTTAAAACAAATTAGTGCTTTCCTCTCTAATCCTTTATCCTTTGTGTGATTGGAAATGGATCTATACTAATTAGTGCTTTGCTAGAACTGACTTCACAGTGTAAACATCAAGATCCCATCTTTTATATTCATTCCAAACAAGATCATGACCTTGAGAACCGAAAACAGCAAAAGAGTGTCTAATATTTCCAATTTCACAATTTAAATGGTCAAGTCCAGTGACCTCACAGCACTTGACCCTAGCCTTTTCCACAAATAATTCTAACAAGCCCATGCGATTGCTTGTAGTTTGTTAACTGATCCTATATCCACTGATAATGGCTAAGCAAGCAAAGATTTTCACCATCAGTTTGCATCATTCACACAGAGAAACTCAGCTAACTGACTAAAAAATGAACCATTGCACAATGCTGGTGCATTTTACATGTATCATTACAGACAAACCTGCTAAAAAACATGCAATTGTTTCTGCAATTACACAAGTTGGCTCCAAACAATTTGCTACTTAGTTCATGCAACAATCAGAGTCATCTAAAACATGGAATGTGGAAAGGAAATAACTGGAAGTGTGAATAATTTACAGACAGTCTGAAGGTCCAGACCACAAAGTAACAACTGCTGGATTAGGTATTTTAGGAAGAAGGATGTGTATTTCTCAACAATGACAGGGAAGTGAACTTGTGCCATTTCAAAGGTTGATGTTTAAATAATGTTCTTCTTTTGTACCAGCTTTTCACATAACAGAACATACGATGAAACTCATGCATTGCCACAACGAGAGGCCTAATTATTTGATACAAGGAAGCATTTACACGAAATTGCTCAAAGGAAGTCAGTAAGCCCCAAGAAAAGAAGGGAAGAAGAAGGATGAGGTTACTGTGGCAGCAAGCAACCAGGACCTAGGATTTCAATATCTAAATGCAATTATATCATGTAATTAATGTGCTAAGCTGCTTGGTAGATTCATAACACTATTCTAGTACATGTATTCAGTAAGCTTATTAAATAGATTGATGGTAATCCAAAACAACAATTACTGCATAATCCAAAACAGCAGCTGTGTGGGAATATAAAAAGGATATGGTGTAAATTATAAATAAGAAGGAATCACAGAAAATAAATTCTTCAATTAATTAAATTTATTACTAGCCATTTCATCAATTCTTGAACTGTTAAAACATAAAAGCAGCACAACAATCATCAGTTCATCTTGATAAGGTAAATGCACTTACTGTTTGATCATAGGCATCTATTCCTTCACTGTCTAACAGTAAGAGATTGTACTGAGTTCCATCAAGGTCAGTTCTCTAATGTGGCAATTCCTTTTGTACATGGCCGATGAGTGGATGCTACTTGAAATCCACTGCTCCTGCCAAGAAGATACAATACACAATTCCACCTCTTAGTTAATAACTGACACATGAGGTCAGTTGCAGAAATGGAATGTCATAACAATTAACTCTAAAATAAGCTTCAACAAACAAAATTCCAGTAGACATTCATTGATAAATCTACTAGTGTACATCTTAGGTAAAGGAATTGTGCATAACATCTTAAACCCATCCAGTTATAACACTTGCTAGTCTTTTAAAACAAATCCAAGTTAAACTATGAAAAACAGAAAGGATATCCAAGTTAAACTATTAATTTTTAATATTTTTTTGGCACTTGTCTTCTCATCACAATTTTTTTCTTCTAAGATCTAACCTGAAAAATTTCAATCTTAAACATGATTCATTTTGAAATTTTAAAATAACTAGCATTTAATTTATAACAAGGAACTAACTTATGGTTTTCAAAAACATAATGACTAACTTATAAAATCACAAAAAATGCATAGACTAAATTAATTAACTCTAATTAACAATGGTAGCAGATGCAGAAAATGGTAACAGTTTGTATAAAAACAGTAAATGACATGTAGAAAAATTGCATGAACAAAGGAAGCTGGATGCATTAAATGATATTCCATGTAAATGACATGTAGTATAAGAGCACAAGACCTCAAAAGGACAAAGCATTAAGGAGACCATATTAAATAATAGTAAGAACGCAACACACCGCTTTCGTGCCAAGAAGAACCCAAAGGCTGATTAATTATTGAGGAAGATAACTTGATGCCACGCTTAAAAACCTAAGCCATCATATTGAACAAAGTCATGTCAGGACCCAGAAATTAAAAAAAAAAAAAAAAAGCCAAATAACAAAGCAAGCATTAGGTACTGTAACAAAATGAGTAAATATTACAGATTTTTATCCAAAATTCAATAGCTGAAGCATACATATAGATGATTCATATAGCCAGTTCCAAACTCCCTATTATATCTAGAATGCCTTTGAGTTGAAAAAAATAAAATAAGAAAATTGTTAAATTAAGGAAATTTTTAAAAACAGAGAAAGAATATTAAAAAAAAATAAATGAAATTAAATACTGAAATTACTATATTTCATGTACTAAAAAAATCATGTCCCATTTCTTACATTGTTTCTCTAACTTTTTTAAATTCTCAATGTGACTACCATATTAAAAGCCTGCCACCTAAACCATTTGGTGATCAATAACGTTTCCAAATCATGCATGCTGACCTCAAGACAGGACAATCAAATGAAAACAGACAACATATATAGCTAATGTGGGAAATTAACTGATCACCATGCAAGGAGGAGGCAACCATGAATTGCAACCTCTTTCACTACACAATTCTGCTACTTATATATATAACAAGTAAAACAGCAAGAAAAAAAATAATGAATGAAGAAACAAAAATAAAACAGCAATCTTATTAACAAAACACAACATCAACAAGCAAGTTTCCTTATATATATATAAGCATATGAATACATTCAAAACACCTAGGTGTCTGCACACAGGAGGACAAAAAGACTTGCAGACATCAAAGAACACCCAGCATCAATAATTCATACATAAAAATTAAATTGGGGGTTTTGATAAATTTTCAATTAAACATGCATAATTTCCATCAATCACTCTCTTCCAGACACAAGAATTGCCAGCATTCAATTTATGAACCGTAACCCTAAAATTTAATTTGGGGGTTTTCATAAATTTTCACTTAAACGTGCATAATTAGGATATAAATCATGGTAAAAACATTTCATAAACCTTATATTTTCGAATTAATAGCCTAAAACCATTATTCACAATATCGGGAAAAAAAATTCTTACCTGTGTTCTTCAGTTACAAGTGAGGGAGATGGATCAACACGACAGAATAACACCTGAGATTGGGAAAGCTAGGTTAGAACTGTTTAGTGTAACTTAAATTGAAACAAAGAAAACAAAAACCATAAATTAATTACCTGAGCTATCGAAGAAAACAGTGCAAAACCTAACCCGTTTACAGAGAAGGGGTAAAACAGGATGTTCGATGGTGAAATCGATGGATCTGGTGCGATGTTGCCATGGGTCTCTGTTTTTGTTGGTTTGCAGAGAAATATTGAAACTGTTAAGATGAAGGAGAAGAAGATGAAGAAAAAAAAAAGGGTTGCCGAAGACGAGTGCGAAGATGATGAACAGTTTCGGGTAAAGGAAGATGAAATCGATGAAGAGAGGGTGATTTTTGAACAGTTAGAAATCAATGTTATTAGGGACGAAGAAGGATACTGGAAGAGTGGAATAAATTAATTTTCAGCGTAAGTGGTTGTTGGATCTGTATTTCGGTGTGGGGGGAGAGAGTGAAAATAAACGGTTCAGATTTTATGCAATCAACGGTCTACATAATTTTAACATTTTAATTTATTTTTTTTCAATTAGCAACGGAAAATCCGTTGCTAAATTCAACGTAAATTTTGCAACGGATTATCCGTTGCTAAAGTCCGTTGCTAATATTAAAAAAATAATATATGTGTAATCTGTTGCAAATCCATTACTGAATTTAGCAACGGATAATTCCGTTGCTAAATTCAGATGCAAATGCCCCCTGTTTTTAGTAGTGTCTGCAGTATCTATTCAGATCTTCAACAATTTCAGAAAAGTAGAAATTGTCGAGGAAGATAAGATTTTCTATGTCAAGATTGTGGAGAACACTTAATACTGCGTCATTATCAATCAGCCAGTTTTCTATAATTCCTTTCTTCCGAACGAGTATTTCCAAATGACTGAAGATTTCTGAATAAGATCTCTGTCTGGTCAATTACTAGTAATCGTGGAATTTCCAGTCTCCCTCCACTTTTATTGAATTTTACGTCAAATAGATTCTTGCTCGACCCCAGCTTAAACTTGACTCCAGCTTGACGGATCTCTGCTGCACTCGGCATGTTTAGAGTTTCAGTTTCCTTGGCTGAGGAAGCTTTGTTGGATGCTGACAGATTCTTAGAAAGTCTACAAAATGTTGCGCCTCTGAGGAATTGACAACATTTACTATGTCATTTGTCACCCATGAACCCAATGCACCTTTCAAGAACCCATGGGTAAATTCAATCAAGGAATATCCCTTATAAGGCTTGGATAGCTTAAGCAAGTCATTAAGAAAAAAGAATGGAAGCTGATTTTCAAGCAAGATCATGTCAAACCTTATTTCATGAATCATCCATGGTCTACTGAAAATACGATCGTTGCTGCTCTGGAAGTCTAGAAAATAGTTTTTCAGCATGATCATAATGATGAAGGCGGCATCTAGCAGCATCATCTTCACAAAAACATCACTACTGAGTTCAATTGCTTCCGCATAACAATTACGAAGCCTTGTCTCTTCCATCTCAGTAACTCCAATCAAATCCTCCAAGCTTAATTCACTCCACGCAAGAAAATCTTTCAGATACCTTCTTTTGCACTCTTCCATTGCTTTCAATTCTTCCCTGCCATGATGAAGTGGGCCGATAGAGACAACTTGTGGTGTGTAGGCTTTTTCATTTAACACTCGCAACCGCTTAGGAACCCTGTAAATGCAACAGTCATCAAGAAAAGGATGCAAGATCTCCAACTCCTCTCTCATAGTCTTCCCTAACTTGTAAATATCAATCGAAACTTGATCGCCTGTCTTCATCTTCTCGTTTGATGTCCCAATGAACTCCATTCTGCGGCTCACGATGATTGCTAGTTTTAGCATCAGCAAATCACAAATTATAACACTTTCTAATTTTTCTTTAAATCTTTTATTAAATAAAAAAGGAACTCAAGTGCTAGCTCAACCCTACTGAAAAAGATAAGAAGAATCATAGAAAACTGAACTGAAATTACAAGAGATCCCAGCTACTACAAGCTTAAGTTAAGCTAGCATTAGAAATAGCTTTCTGAAGGATGAGAGCATTCTGAAGTCTTTACTTAACACTGTGCATAATCCAACTAGAGAAATCATTCATGTTTATGCTTTCATTCGAGTGAACTCTCCTAGTTCTTGAAAGCCTTAGAACTAAGTCCAAGGACCAATATCACATCTAAAGCGATCGATTATACTGATGTATTTCAGGCCGATATATCAATTAGAACACAAAACTATAGCATAAAACAATTACATAGTTGAGTTCCAGGCTATCAAATTCTGCTTCCTCGCCTAAGAAACACTTAAGAGTTAAGACCCAGTAATGGAAACATTGACAAATCAAAACATCAAAGAAATTCAAATCAATCGTTTCATCTAAGGAGAAAATTTAGGTGCAGTAGGATACCTCTTTGTGAGTTGCTGCTTAACATGGGGCGGCTGAGTAGGATGGTGAAGAGACTGTCTTCAAGATTAGAGAGAGTCCTTGAAAATTCTCTAGCTTTTGCGGAGAGGAGGGAGAGATTTCTTGGACTAACTTCCCTGGGCAACCCAGCCCATTAATGAGCTTTGCCAAAGCCTGTCTATCAACCCCAGACTCAAGGCCCATACACATGCAATGAAAACTCTAAAACTTGTCAATATTATAAATTTTTTCTATAAAACTAATTTAAGATTTTGAAAATAATATCCAGACAAATTTGCTTGTGTTTTCTTCCATTAATTAAACACCAAATGCTTGGTCCCTAAATAATGTGAAGAATCCGTCACGTATTGCTACAACATATTTTAATCTAAGGTGAGGCCTAGGGAGAGCATGATCTTCTTCTTCTTGTATAATATACCATCAATACTTAATGCTCGAGTGATCAAGTTTGTCCAGTTCCTCCAATGCAGTATCGTTGCCAGAGATTGACGCCATAACATATAGCTAGGGTTGTTAGATGTTTCTCAAGTGGCTAATTATGTGTTTGGCAGCCTGATTGTGATTGAGTGAGTTTTTCTTAAAAAAATTCGTTGATTTGATTATTTTCAAGTGATTTTAGTGATTTTTATATCATTTTAGCAAAACAATCTAATAAATTTAAAAATACATCAATTTAATGTATTTTTAGATAAAATATTTTTTTTTTTAATTTGTGCAATGGCTCGAATTAGTAGAAAATCCTAAAGATTTGGGATATAATTAGTTCTTGTATAACCTAAAACTTGTTGCTATGTATACATACGTAGTGTACCGCATGTTTATTGCTGGCAATACAATGAAGGGTGTTTTGTAATGAGTTTCAACTTGGTTTTTTATTAAAATTATTTTTTTAATTATTTTTTTTTATATTTTTAGATATTTTAATATATTAGTATCCAACATAAATAAATAAAAATATTATTTTAATATATTTTTAAATAAAAATCACTTTAAAAAATAATAATTACTATATTCTCACTATACATTTATTTCTAAAATTGTACTATGGCTCGAATTAGTTATTTGCTACATTGCTGTCTTCCAGTTCCCACGATCGCATACATGGCTTATTTTTTATGCCTTTATTTCCTTCATCATATGCCATGGATGATTCTTTCTTCCACGACATCCCTTTCAGTTCTTTTTTATTTATTTTTAATAAATTCAAATCTAGTTGTGTGTAGTTTTGGATCTAATTTTGTTTTTTAATTAAGTTCCATCTCCTTTAAATAAAAATTTTAATATTACATTTTTTATAATAATTATGATAAGATGAGATCTTCCATCAATAATATGACCTTGAAGATAATTTTACGATAATGTTTCTTAAAAAAATCTGTTAATAAAAAAATCCAAAGAATCCAATTTGATACTCATAAATAATAAGAGTGATTTGAAAGATCATTTATTATTATTGTTAGTTGTTTGGTTTAAATTTTTCTTTTTCCTATTTTATTTATTGACAAATTGGTCCTTATTTGAGATTTCATGTTCTTATATTACATTTTAGTCCTTAAAATCAAACTTTTTGGGCAATTAGGTCTCTATGAACCATGGAGCGTGATCAATACACTGCATAAGATGCTCTATCCTTTCCGTTTGGGAACAAGATTGATTAGAGAGAGATTTAAAGACAAATCATCAAGTAGAATCCAAATTAAGCAATGCAATTTCTCATTTAATCTGGAAAAGTTCTACAATTAAGCCCTCTCTCCTCTAATCCTTCGGGCCAATTGGATATCCTTAGGCATAATAGTTACCCTCTTAGCATGAATAGCACACAAGTTGGTATCCTCAAACAACCCAACAAGATACGCCTCTGCCGCCTCCTGAAGGGCAGCCACTGCGCTGCTTTGGAACCTCAAATCCGTCTTGAAATCTTGGGCTATTTCCCTCACCAGCCTTTGAAATGGAAGCTTCCTTATCAACAGCTCAGTGCTCTTCTGGTACTTCCTGATCTCTCTCAAAGCCACTGTTCCTGGCCTGAAACGGTGGGGCTTCTTCACTCCTCCGGTGGCTGAGCTGACTTCCTGGCTGCCTTCGTGGCTAGTTGCTTCCTTGGAGCTTTCCCTCCAGTGGACTTTCTCGCTGTTTGCTTTGTGCGAGCCATTGAAATGAGTGGATTGGGAAATTGGGATCTTGGGGTTCTGCTTGTTTCTCAAGAAAACAAGGGAAAGTTAGGGTTTTTGATGCGTAGAGATACGAGGTCCTTACAATTTTTATAGGGGAAAGTGCGCGGGAGAAGGGAAGAATGAAATAGATTTCAGACCGTTGATTTGTAAAGTTATGAACGGTGGAGATGGCGATCAGTGTGCGTGTGATGTGACCAATAGGATTCTTTTGACTGGCGGGCTCAGATTCTTAAACCTTTTGGCTCTTTTAAAATTTGGAGACCCTCCTCTTCTTATGGGGAAGATTTGCGGGCCGCGGATTTTGAAGGAATCGACGGTTGTGAATATCTGGAGAAATATTAGCGGGATCGCGATCCGCGTGCTCTGTTAAGTAGCCAGTGGAAATGCTTTATTTGCGCGGGAACATCTCAAGGTTTTCCTTCTGTTTCAGCTGTTCTGTGATAAAAATTATCGCCGAACAAGGGGAAGAAACAATGCACCCCAATGGAACTGTGTTGAATCTCCTCATTAAATTACATAAAAAATTTTACAAAAATTTTAAACTGCGGGAGTTTCACTGTACTAAACATTAATTGCTATAATGAAAATATTATTTTGTTCTTGAGTTGGGAAAATTAAGCCTTAAGGCTAGGGTTTTTGATATTTTCTACTAGCTCATTGGCGATTAAAAAATTATTTAGAGATACATGTGTCTTTTCCATTTTTTATATGGTACTAAAAATACTTTTTAGCCAAGAGTCAACAAAAGCTTTTTTACAATAAAAATATTTCATTGCTCCTAGAATAAAAAAATTATATAGTAGAACTATTGACTAAGGACTTTCATGATTTTTCACAAGTTTTTTTATAATAAAAATATTTCTTTACTTCCAGAATCAAAAAATTATTAAGCTATGGGACAATAGTTTTAAATTTTTTTCATTATCCATATACAGTGAAATCACATTTTTAACCTTAGAAAAGATAGAAAAAAATAAGTTTTATATTTAAGGTGTTTTCATACTTTCACGTGAATATTTTGTGTAATTAAAATGATCATAAAGACATTTCGGTATTTTCACATTTTCTTTGGAATTTTTTAATAAAAAAGGTTTCTAATGCATGCACATGCGCCAACAAGTGGGTGGCGTCCGTGTCATTCAAAGGGTGCATGTTATGCCACTCAGCAGTCAAATTTGGCTATTCATTGTCTCCCTCGATGTGCAATCATGTCCTCATTTACATTCTGTGGCGCATGTAGGTTTATGGTTATAACAACCCTGTATTTCTACGTTCTTTTTCCACGATATATTGAAAATTTTCAGGTAAATTTTTTTGGAAAATCGAGGTTGTTACAATCTCCTTATAAATCAATTTTCACTTGATACCAAGATATTGCTCTCTTGGTATCATTAGCTTATCTCATTCTTTTGGAATAACCAATCAATATTTTCCCTCCTATTTTATGGAAGGTAATTACCGACACTAATAAATCTCATTAGTATCATTAGTCTCTCAATATTGGGTTAGACTAATCAATTACATTTACGTGCCGATATTAATACAATCGATTGATATCATTAACTATTCATTTCTCATAATAGTTAATCAAATCTTATTCATATCTGGTTTACCATCAAAGTTATCGATGCTAAGAACCCTTGATATCATTGGCCTCTTTACTTGAAGAAGTTAATCATATCAGAAATGATTATCGATACCAATGTGACCTATTGATATCATTAACTACTCTCGACCCAGAATAATTAATCAACTTATCTTTTTCACTGAACTAGGAGTAATCATGCCAATGTTAGTAATCTTTACTAACATCATTAGTCACTCAATTGATCGGGATCGACTAAGCAATTTAAGAAATGCTGGCACCAATGAAACCTTTTCGATACCATTAGCTATCCAAATCCGGATAGTTAATCAATGTCATCTGAAATGCCGATACCAATGGAACCCCATTGATACCATTAGCTATCCAAAACTGGATAGCTAATCAATGTCATTTGAATCTTTTATTCGTACCAATCCCCTTTCATTTTTCTTATTAACATCATATGCATTATAACCACGGTTTTCAAGTATCATTCGCACACATTCTCAGTTATTAACATTATAGTCACTAAGCATAATTCATATAACCTTTGTCACCCTCATCACAGTGCCAAGTATCAATTTATGCCCTTAGCCATCCTCATCATGATGGTAAGTATCATTGTAATGTATCCTTAGCCACCAACACTATGGTGACCAATTATCTATCATTTCTCCTTTAATCTCCAAGTCATTGTGTATACCCAATCCATACAATGGTATGTAAGATAATTACGTCTATTCTAAAGTTATTATGGCTAATTCCATACCTATCAATGTAAGGTAATTGTATTCATCCTAATAATAACATAATTAATTTGATACATAACAATGCACGCAAGATACTCATATTCGTTCAAACATTATCCTAACTAATGGAGGTATATTGTTGTACACAAGGTACTCTTATTCATTCCAATAATATCATCACAAGTTTGATACATGTAAATCTACATCAGGTACTCATATCTAGGGGTGAGCAAAAAAACTGAAAAATCGAGAAAACAAAAAAAAAAAATAAAAAAAACCCATTAAACCGATTAAATTTTTAAAAAAACCGATCGATTTGGTTCAGTTTTGGTTTTATATCCTTGAAACCGAAAAAATCAAACCGAACCCAAACCAGAAAAACCGAGCCAAACAAAAAAAACCGGTTTTTGTTCTAAAATAACCAAACCAAAACTGGTCGGTTCAAACCGGTTTTGGTTTTGTTTTTTGATAAAAACCAAACCGAAAATGATCACCCCTACTCATATCCATTTTAATTATATCATAACTAATCGATGCACATCAAAGTATGCAAGGTACTCTTATTCATTCCAATATTATCAAAGCAATAAAATAATAAATTCTGAAATTTATCAATAAGTTTACACAATTTAAAAAGACAAGGTGCGATGCATCTACCTAGAGTATGTGCACGTATTGCCATTTCATGCAATAGTTCAATCTCCATAGCTTCTCCTATACTACCAAGGATGTAGTTTTTATCAACAATACAACTAACATCATAACTTTATTTAATTCTCATTCAACTAGTATTCTCAAACTAATCACAAGGAATTCCCTTAGAATCTCATACTCTTACCCATTTTTATGTTCATATTCATTCTTATAATTTTGTTATTAAAACCATCACTTAACAATAATTTCAAGCAAAGATTAAAAATTATCTAATTTCGATCAATTTAGCTTAACCAACCTAGAACACTATCTAGTGGTTTAATCATAACTAAAACTGTAAAAACTCAGTTTTGGACATGATTTATCTCTATGAAAGGCTAAAACATAGAAATACAATTTTTATGAAGAAATCAACTCCAAAGTATTTTGTTTTAAGGCTCAAAATCAACAATCACAATAGCCATTTCTTTATAGCTAAACTTTTAAACAACGAGGATTTTCATCCCTTGAAAATTCTTTTCAATCTCCAATTTATTTTCATGCATAAACAACATTATCCAAGGTCATTTGACATCATTAAATCACAAAATTTAAACCAATTCTAAAACAAAACATTCATACAATTTCCCTACCTCTATAATATAGTAAGATTAGGTCAAAATAAGGAAACTCATCCCTTTGGAATTTCTCCTAATTTTTTTTACACACTACATATGTTATTATCATTGTTTAGCATTATTAATACAATAAAACAATGAACCATTCATTTTCTTTCACTTTCTCCTCGTATAATTAAACATATACGACAAACCTTAACAATTAATATTCTTACATCATTAATGATAATCTTCATTAACTAATTAATTTGTCAAAAATATACTTATGGCCAACCTTAAATAAGTTTTATTTTCCAAAGTTCTTTCATTTCAATTTCTTCATGGCTCCATCCCATTCATATCCACACAACCAACAAGTTAGCCTTTTATTCAATTAACATGTTCATATAGTAATGTTCCTTCCTATTCTTACACCATAATCATTCTTCCCCTCATATAAAGAATACACATTTAATCTATAACAACATTAATAGCAATAACATATTTTACTATTACATCTTCCATAAACCCTAACACCCACACAATTCTAATTTCATCAAAACATGTTTTTAATCAAGTTTTCTAAATTTTGCTAAAACTAGCAATAGATTCAAAGCGCAATAAGTCATCAACCTCTGATTATTATTTTACACACAACGGTCAAACTATATATCATAGAGTTGTGCACAATATATCTCAAAATCAAAATGACCCAACAGTTGGATCTCCTTAGATCTGAATAAAACCGAGTTAACCTGAAAATTGACGAGCTACTGTTTAACATTAACGAAACCTTTTCGAAGAGTGTGTTTCCGATCTCCACCATCCAGAATGAAGGCAACATCTAGATGCACCACATATCCAAATATAAACATGATCCAATGGTGGAAGAGAGAGAAATCGGTCGGCGACCAAAACTGCCCTACAGGTGTATTTCCTTTGTTTTCCAGTAAGTTTACGATGATGATATGTTGAAAGCATTGTGTGCTTTAAAATCCCTCAGGTCCGTTAGTAGTGGAGTGTTAGAGGAATAATATATCCAAAAATCAGCATGATCCAACAGTGGATGCCAGAGATATGGCCACCGAATCATTATTGGCTCCTCCAAATTATGCACTTCTCACTCTAGCCGAATTTTCTCTATTGTCTCTCACCTTTTTTTTTTTCTGGGCTGCTGGTTTCTTTGCTATTTTATAGAACCCTTTTCCATTAATTACAATTTTATCCCTTAGTTATGTCTTTATATATTTTATTTTATTTTATTTTTCACATAAATTATTTGGTTTGTTTCTACTTAAATCGCTAGTCTTTACTGAACTTCTATTGAAATGAGATCTTTAACCAAGGAAGGAAAACATATTAATAGACTTCATGCAAAATTTCATCACAATCCGATATTGATTGAATTGGGAGCTCTGCTTTCTAATATAAAATTGATCAGTTCATGACTTTTCGTCAACAATCCCGATTTTCTTATTCAATCTTCACTTAAAATCATATCAATTATAATTCTAAACCTTTAAGTTCATTTTATTATTTTGGAATATATTCATTTTAAAATTTCCACCTTTATTTGTTTACCGGACTTATTACCGTTTCAAAGTAACGTCACTGATTTTTAATCGGTGCTTGCACCTTTAGTTCTACCCTTTTCATTGCACTATTCTTTATTACCTCACTTATTCCTTAGAAACATTTCATCATTTTCCTCATTATTTTATCCATCAAAACACGTTACCAATTTCTCTGTCCTTATGAATTCTAAACCAAAATTCATTTTATGGAGGTCATCCCCTCCATTATATATTATTATTTATCTATTATTTCTTATCTTGGTATTCATCACTCATTGAAATCATATCACTTTCAGTCTTATGTTTACATGAGAGTTTACACATCCGCATATTTAAATTATAAAATTCTACGGTTTCACAATGGTAGTCGTTTGTTTTGTTTGTTTTCTTTTTTTCTCTCTCTCTCTCCTCTAACATATAAAGTATATCATTATCCTCTTTCTTTCTTTCTTTCAATTTCAGTCCTCTTTCTTTTAATTTTTTATTTCGTTCTTATTCCTTTTAGAAAAGTTTTTGTTTTTTTAATTTAGTCCCCATTCTTTTAATTTTTTATTTCGTTCTTATTCCTTTTAGAAAAGTTTTTGTTTTTTTAATTTAGTCCCCATTCTTTTAATTTTTTTATTTTATTCTTATTCCTTTTATAGTTCTAGTCCTTATTCCTTTTATTTCTTATTTTATTCCTATTCCTTTTATAGATATATATTTTTTAAAATTTAGTCCTTCAATTATAATTTCTCATATGTTTTGTTTTTAATTTTAGTTTTCATTCTTTTAATTCCTTATTTTGTTCTTATTCCTTTTATAGAATTGTTATTTTTTTTTTCAATTTAGTTCTTAAATTATGATTTCTCATATGTTTTGTTTTTCATTTTGGTCCTTATTTTTTTTATTTTTAATATTTTTTCTTTGCTATTTTATTGAATGTTTTTCTTTCAATTTCATCTTTTAATCAAAGTTTTTATTGTTTTATTTTTTACAGTTAAACCCTCATTCTTTTGATTTTTTCTTCTTCTGTTAAAGCTATTTTCTAATTCAATTTAACCCTCCAATTAAATTTTTTTATTTTCCCTCTAATTAATGTTCTTTTTTCACCCTTATTTTTTTAGATCCTTTTGTGTAATTTTTTTTTCTGGTTTATTTTTTGACATTTAATTTGTCATGTGATCTTATCGTTCTGCATTAGTTTTTTTTTAAATATTGGTTTTGTAATCTCTTTCAATTTCTTTTCATTGAGTTTATCCCGATCTCATGACGTAGATCACCGATTTTGCATGTCATTTTTTAATATAAGTTTTTTTTAGAATTGTTTTGTTTGTGTTTGATTTTTCAAGATATTATTTCAATTCATCTGTAATTATTTTTTTTGTTTTATACAAGTGAACTTTATTTTTCAAAATAAAAAAAATAATTTTTAAATAATATTGTTGATTTGTTGGGTCTTGCATAATATTTTTTTTTAGCGTGAGTTTATTCAATCATTTTTGTTTATGTTTATTTTTTAGATCATGAGATTTTTAGATTATACTTTTATTGATTTAAATATTAGGTGAAGCATGCGCGGAGAAGGCATAGAATAAAACAATTTCAGTTTCCAAGAGACAATCAGAACAAATTATATAGTCTTCGTTGCTTGGAATTTCTACTGAAACAACTTTGTCATTTGGAAGAACAAAACAAAGAAGAGAACAAGGATTATGGGTACAATTAATGCAACATGCGGATTACTTCATATGAAAGAATTGAAATTGCAGAAGCTAAACTACTTGAAGTACAGAGCAGACGGATTGTATGACAGTCAGAATGAGAAGAATAACAGCTCCTGAGACAGAGATTGCTGCCCATGAGGTATTGAAATAATTTTGCTTTAAATTTGCCTTCCACTTGTTCCATGGCCTTTCGCGGAATGCATTCAGATCTTTAATGAGACCTTCATAGAAAAAACCATCAGGCGACACTAAATTTTCTATGTTGAGACTGTGAAAGAGTTTTACCACTTCCTCTTTAGATAATAGCCAATTATCTATAATACGATTTTCAACAAGTATTTCCACATCGTTACTGGCACCGAGAAAGAGACCCATCAAACAGATATAGTCACCAACATAACCAGATCCCAGGCCATGGCACTGCTCAAAGGCTTGCATATTCCTGATTATGATTTCTGTTCCGTCTTCTAACTGTAATCGTGGAAATTCTAGTCTCCCTTTATTTCTATCGAATTTTATGTCAAGAAGATTTTTGCTTGAGCTCAGCACGAACTTGACCCCTGCTTGGTGGAGCTCCTTTACACTGGGTGCGGTTAGAACCTCAAGTTCCTCATGCTGTTGCTGTTCAGTTGGCCGATGATAAATTGTAAGAAAGTCAACCAAATGTTTCACTTCGGAGAAATCTATTTTCCCCCAATATTCCCCTACTGCCCATGAACCCCATTCATTTGAAAAGAACCCATGAGTAAGCTCAATCAGTGTAGGTTTCGGAGAATTGCCGAGTATAGTGGATAATCCACACAACTCCTCGAGGATGAAGAACGGGAGCTGATTTTCAAGCAAACAGATATCAAGCCTTACATCAAACCACTTGTATGGAGGATAGAAAATGCTGTCTCTGCTACCTCTGAATTCTGTGGACTTCCTGCAATTGTACTTCAGCAAAAACATAATGACGAAGACAGCATCCATTAATATCATTTTTATGAAGTTTTCGCTACTAAACCAATTGGTTTCCTCATAGCAATTACGCAATCTTGTTTCCTTCTCCTTGATCAATTCAATAAAACCCTCCACACTTACCTTGGTCCGGGCAATGAATTCTTGCAGGTACATTCTTTTGTGGTCTTCCATGGCTTTTAGCTTGTCATTACAATGGTGAATTGGGCCTATGGAGACTAATCGAGGTGTGTAGGCCTTTTCGTTCAGCTCGCGTAATCGGTCAGGAACTTTATATATACAACATGTGTCGGAGAAAGAATATGAGATTTGCAGCTCTTCCTTCACGGATTGGATTATTCTATCAATACCAGATTCCATCCCGTGACTGAACTGAGATGATGGCTAGTATTAGAACAAAACAAGCAGATCAAAAAAATTGTTACCACTGAGAAAACAAATTCAATTACGAAACCCAAAAAAGAGATGAAACTTACAGCCTTAAGTTTGCCTTCACTAGCAACAATTTAACCAGTAATATATATATATGCGCGACCACATGAGTGATACAAATTAAGCGATGTATTAAGTTTCTTTAATTAAAGTTATTAATAATGTGCCTTGTATAGTTCCACTTTATTTGTATCAAATGATATAAATTAATTATCAAAACAAATCATTATTATATATTGTTTCATATGAAATTTGCTTAATAAGTTGTATATTTGTGAAAAGAATTCTAAGAGTTTGTCGTTAGAAAAAATGATATTTTATCATTACAAAAAAAGTATGATAAATAAATGTGCAAATAATGTTGATAATTCTTTTCTCTTTAGAAAATTATTTTTCACACAATATTATTTAGAACAAAAAAAAAACAAAAAGAACATAATGTCAATCATAAAAAGCCTGTTGTATAGAAACTTACATACCTAAAAGCTCTCGACAACCGGCAGTTTTAGAACTTTTGCTCTGCCTCTAGTGTCCAAAGAGATGTACCAAGAATGGTAGACTCTTCCTCTTTAATATACATTCCAAAATGTTTTATTTCTCCAATGGCAAGCAAAGGATCCTCTTAGATAATAATTAGTTTTATTCTATAATATTAATTATTTGCGAGATCTAGAGTTATGAGCAGTTATATAGAGATTTATCCCAAAAAAAATATTAAAGATAAGTCTAAATCAAAAAGAGATCCGGTCATGTGAGATTGTAAGATCAGGATAACAGTTTAAAATAATAATAATTGAAGATTCAACTACTGGATTGAGATTAAAAATTTAAAGGAGATTCTACGGGATGTTTTCCAATTAAAAACCATTATGTCACTTGTCAGAACGTTGAATTTCCCTTAATATTCAGACTAGTTTTAGTTTCAGCGATTCCCAATATGAAGATCAATAGAACAGGCTGTGTAATCTGAGGGAGAGGAAAGCTAATTCTGGAGGAGATAACTGCACAATCTATAGCTAGACCGATGACCAAATCAATCTCTTCATGAAGGATTTAACATTGATGCAGAAATGGCGTGAAATGTTTAACGAACCTCTCTCGGTTATATCAAATATATGTTAAAAACATAAAAAGCCATAATTATTGATTTTTCCTGCCATTTTCTTTGAGGAATATATATTCAGCTAGAAGGGTTAGAACATAATATATATTCTCAAACCTCGTTTCAAGTATAGCATAAAGCAAATGCATCAAAGGTGGATGCATTTTCTACAATTATAATGGTTGACACGCTAACAATATTCTATTATAAACCTCCTTTGAAGTATAAGGTATAGCATAAAGCAAACAATCATGGTAGAGCATGACTAGATCCTTTCCCGTGTTACTCAGCAAGTCAAATTATTGTTCTTACGTGAATTTTGTTACAGTGAAATTTTGTTGATGTTTTGCCATCAAGAAATACAGCAGGTAAATTGAAGAAGATAGCAATGACTAGATAGTAAAGTACATGTACACACAGAACAATTGAGATAGTAGACCTAAACAACTTGAACGATAGAGCACGCAGTTTGTATCACGGTGAGCATGAGGAGAATAGCAGCAGCTATAACAGATATTATGGCCCATGGATTACGGAAATAATTTTGTTTCAATCTTGCCTTCCATTTGTGCCTCCGCTTTCTACAGTATCTATTCAGATCTTCAACAATTTCAGAAAAGTAGAAATTGCAGCTCGTTTCAATAATAAGATAAGAAATTATCCTTGATAATATAAAAGTATGAGAATACCAACTTGGACGCATTTAGAAGGTGCTGAGACAGTAATTAATGATTCAACTTGGCAAATTCCAGCTTCAGGTGTGAAGCACAAGCATAATGCTTTACTTTTTTATTCCTTTAAAAATGAGAAACAAAGGGAAAACAATTCAGTTGAATCCCAATTGCCCCATTCTTTCCATCTTCTACATTCAAAGCAATTTCTTATCGATCACTAGACGATTATAGAGCCCTGATGACAGATTAACCCTTAAGCTGCCTATCAGTATAAGACTGGAGAAAATCAAAGGTATAACACGAGATAACCCCTAAAAGATGCTTCTGCGTGTTGATACGTGAAGGACTCTAATGAAAAATGGAGCTGACAAATTCTTGTGCATGAAATTCAGATGACAGGCCTGAGTATGCTTCAATTCAAGCAATACTTTATGGCCCTTCTCTATTTGCTGGTCATACAACTGCTGACTGGGACATCAAAAATGTGTCAGCTGATTCTCTGCCAGAATGGTCAACTCCAATACCTGCTGCTTACAATGATCATCTGGTTACCTTTTCACAAAAATCTAGAAACCCAAACTTCTTCTTGATCAACTCAAACCATATAATTACTGTGGGAAATTAACCATTCTCGATCTGGCAACAATTCTGCTCTTCATTCAACATCCCTGACCGTTTCCTGTCCCTTCTCCGTGATTTTACTATTTTGACAAATTGATTGCAGTTTGATTCATACATTATCCATGTTGAAGAAAAAAACTAGGCATGAAAGAAACTGAGATTTATTAAAACACGGATGTTAACTTAAACATCAAGCATGTCTTGCATAGAACAATGACATGCAAACCTGCTTACGACAGACCTGAAGAAAATGACTGCAGGTGTCTTATGAGCAGAATTGTTTGAACAAGAACTAAATGGCATATAAAAATAGATTTGAATTTTAAGGTTTTTTAGTTTCAGAGAAAGTGACATTCAAAGATGACAATCCAACAGTATCAGGACTGTTGAGCTGATCAAGTTGCTTCTTACCACAACGAAGCAAATATGGAAATACTTCTGTTTTAAGGTTGCCTTCCATTTGTCTCTCCGCTTGCTGCAGTACTTGTTCAGATCTTTTAACTACACCAGAAAGTGCCAAAAGCAGAAGATAGAAATTATAAGGCAACAGTAAGTGGGGGAAAATGTAGCTACTTTAATGACATGAGTAAACTGAAACAGCAAAAATTGATTGCATTTTATTTATGCTAATTATGTAGCAGAGAAAGCAAGACAGGGAGGAAATATTGATGAGTAATTGAAGAACATATATAGAAATTTCATGGGAAGAGATAACAGAATACACAGTTAATTTGCAGAAAACAACTGAAATAGCATAATCAAACAACTTGAATGATCGAACACACTGTCTGTATGATAGTGAGTATGACTATAACAGCAGCTGCTACAACAGAGATTATAGTCCATGGATTACGGAAATATTTCTGCTTCAAGGCTGCCTTCCATTTGTGTACCCGCTTACTGTAGTACTTGTTCAGATCTTCAACTACACCAGAAAAGTAGAAATTGTTGACATTGATAACATTTTCCTCGGAAAGACTGCGAAAAAGGCGTGAAACTGCATCATTATCATGGAGCCAATTTTCTATAATTCCTTCTTTAACAAGTATTTCCACATCCTTGGCATCGGGGACAAGCAAAGAGAGCATGGTAATATAGTTACATACATATTTATTAGCATCGTAATTGCATTGCTCAAAAGCTTGGAGATTTCTGAATAGGATTTCTGCGTGATCGCCTATCTTTAACTGTGGGATTTCCAACGTCCCTTTATTATCATCAAATTTTATGAGGAGGGGGTTTAAGCTGGACCCTAACTTGAACTTGATTCCAGCCCGATGGAGCTCTGCTACACTTGGAGTGGTTATAGTCGCAAGTTTCTTTGGCTGCATCTCCTGTGCTGGCTGCTGACAGATTCTTAGAAAGTCAACAAAATGCTCTACTTTAAGCAAATTGATTTTCTCCAAAATTTCCTCTGACACCCATGATTGCCATGCAGCAAGTAAGAACGCGTAAGTAAGCTTAATCATGGAATATTCCTCACAATGGTGCTGTATTTTGGATAGATTGAACAAGTCCTCAACAATGAAGAATGGAAGCTGATTTTCAAGCAAGCACAAATCAATACTTATTTCATCTAGCATCCATGGTTTATTGAATATGCGGTCAATATATCTACTTTGGATACCAGGGGAAAATGCTTTCAGAAAGAACATAATGAGAATGGAGCAATCCAACAACACCATTTCCACAAATTCCTCTTTACTTAGTTTATCGAAGGTTTCTGCATAACAACTACGCAATCTAGTCTCGCGCTCTGCAATAGCTGCAATAAAATCCCTCACCCTTACCTTGCTCAATTCAAGAAATTCCCTCAGGTACAGTCTCTTATGCTCTTCCATTTCTATTAGCTCTTCTTTTCCGTAGTGAAGTGGGCCAATGGAGATTACTCGAGGTGTGTAAGCCTTTCCATTTAACTCACGTAGTCGTTCTGATCTGAAAAAGAACGCAAGGTTTTCAACTTTCCTTCCACAGACTCTGCTAATTTGGCGATGTCGAGAGAAACATGATCGCCACTATCCATCTGCACTCTTGATGTCCCAGCAACGTTCATACTGTGCCTAGACAATCGCTAGTATCACAATTACCAGATAGTTAGATAAATGCTCAAAACAAAAAAAAAATTCAAGATCAAATCATAGTTTGAGAAAAAAAAAAGTGTAGGTAGGGAAACCGAAACTTATTTGGTATCTTTAAATGATTTAATACAAAAGGATATTTTATGATTAGAAAAAAGTTTGATCAAGAAATGTACCGAGAATGGTAGACTCTCCCTATTTAATATAAGTTCCAAAATGATCCACAATTAAGATCAACAGATCAGGCTATATAACCCGAGAGAGTAAAGCTAACTCCGGAGGTAACTGCACATTCAATATCTAGACCGAAACCCAGATCAATCTCTTCATGAAAGATTTGACATTGATGCAGAAATGGCATGAAATGTTTAACGAACCTCTCTGTTCTATCAAATGGATTTGCACTTGTAGTTAAAACCATAAAAAGCCATAAAATTATTGATTTTTCCTGCCATTTTCTTTGAGGAATATTCAGCGCTAGAAGGGTTAGAACTTAGAATATAATATTCTCAAACCTCGTTTCAAGTATAGGATAATGGAAATGCATCAAAGGTGGAAGCATTCTCTACAGTGGCTTTAAGGCATTACAATTACAGTGTTTTCCAAGTTAACAAAATTCTATTATAAACCTCGTTTGAAGTATAGCATAAAGCAAACAATCATGTCGGGTTGGTTGTTTGGAGCCCCAATATCGCATGAAAAACCCAATATCGCATGAAAAATCACATCTAAACCGACAAAATCAAAGCTAATCTTATTTGATTTCGGGTTTTTGGATTATTTTTAGGATATTTAGAATTGATAAAATGATTCTCGTGTATTATAAGGGTATTGGTGAGGTGTTTTTGAGTTGAAATGTCTAAAAAATTGAGTTTTATGTCTCTACCCTAATTTTCTAGGCATCGCTGTGGTGGCCAGAATCTAGGCTTGCAGATGACAGGTTGTCTGTCCTGGCAAGAGACATATCGCTTGTTTTTTTTAAAAAAAAAAATAGATGACAAGTCATTTATCCCTTTTAAAATAATAAAATCAAGCTCAAGCTTGCAGCCCGAGGCTCGAAGGGCCCGCTAGTACTCATTGTCGGTTTAGATGTGAAAAATCACATCTAAACCGACAAAATCAAAGCTAATCTTATTTGATTTCGGGTTTTTGGATTATTTTTAGGGTATTTAGAATTGATAAAATGATTCTCGAGTATTATAAGGGTGTTGGTGAGGTGTTTTTGAGTTGAAATGTCTGAAAAATTGAGTTTTATGTCTCTACCCTAATTTTCTAGGCATCGCTGTGGTGGCCAGAATCTAGGCTTGCAGATGACAGGTTGTCTGTCCTGGCAAGAGACATATCGCTTGTTTTTTTTTTAAAAAAAAACAGATGATAAGTCATTTATCCCTTTTAAAATAATAAAATCAAGCTCAAGCCTGCGACTCGAGGCTTGAAGGGCCCGCCAGTACTCCTTGGCTCCTCATTGCAGTTGCCCAAGCGTGCTGACCCATACGCCCGCGAGTGTAGGCTTTGGCCCTTTTTTTATTATTATTAAAGATAAATATAAATTTAAGGAGAGAAAATTACTGAACTCGATTGAGTTCATGGTTTGAAACACATGTTTGATAAATTAAGCCATAATATCGAGGCTTTATATATATATATATATATATATATATATATATATATATATATATATATATATATATATATATATATATATATTGCTATTCTTTACTGGTTTCTTTTTATAATATATTTTTAAAAAATAATTTTTGTTAACTTGCTACAGTGAAAATGAAAAGATTTTATTTAATCTTATGCTCAAATGGCTATTTAAATGCAATTTGTGATGTGTTGTTTTGGAGATTCGTAATATTATTTTTCATTTTTTTGGTAATATCTTATAGCAACGTTGAGGTGTATGATTTAGAGGGTGTTTGTTATAATTTTTGTTTTTATTTTTTTTTTAGATGCTTTTTTAAAAATATTTTTGGTTTAAAAATAAAAAATTTAAAAATTTAACTTTTTTAATAATTTTAACATACCGGTGTTAAAAATTTATTTTTAAATATTTTCAAATCAGAAATTATTTTAAAAATTATTATAATTTCAAACAAACCAAACTTAGTAAACAAACTAGGTTTTATTTAATAACAAGATACGAGGACACCTCCTAATTTGTATGTCACTTATAGATGCTTTTCTTTTCATAATATTCCTCACACCACCAAAACTCTCCTTTTTCTCACCCACTCCCTCTCGCACACAAACACGCTCCTACACTTAGGAAATAGTGGAGAGAATTCTAAAAACAGGAGGTGCTGTAGAGAAATCTAGATTGATCTTCAACATAGGGTTCTTTCTTCCCTTCCTTCTCCCTTTCAGTCCTAATTTATGGTAATGTAAACAATAATCTCAAGGTGTGTGAGTAAGGAGGTGCGTTTTCTTCCTTTATCAATAATCTAAGATGAAAGAAAATAGCCGCCAAGACCTTAAACCCCTTGTTAAGCATGCGCGTGGAAGGCATAGAATAAAACAATTTCAGTTTCTAAGAGACAATCAGAACAAATTATACAGTCTTCATTGCTTGGAATTTATACTGAAACAAATATGTCACTTAGAAGAAAAGTTTAAGGAAGAAAACAGGGGATAGTCCACACAACTCCTCGAGGATGGAGAACGGGATCTGATTTTCAAGCAAACAGATATCAACCCTTACATCTACACCCTTGTATGGAGGATGGAAAATGCTGTCTCTGCTTCCTCTGAAGTCTGTGTAAGTCCACTTCAGCAATAACATAATGACGAAGGCAGCATCCATTAATATCATTTTTATGAAGTATTCGCTACTAAACCCATTGGTCTCCGCATAGCAATTATGCAATCTTTTTTCGTTCTACTTGATCAATTCAATAAAAGCCTCCTCACTTACCCCTGTCCGGGCAAGGAATTCCCGCAGGTACATTCTTTTGTGGTCTTCCATGGCTTTTAGCTTCTCTTTACCGTGGTGAATTGGGCCTATGGAGACTACACGAGGTGTGTAGGCCTTTTCGTTCAACTCGCGTAATCGCTCTTGAACTTTATATATGGCACATGTGGTGGAGAAAGCGTATGGGATTTCCAGCTGTCCCTTCACAGGTGCCTCGCATAATCTATCAATATCAAGCGAAACTTGATGATGATTCAGCACATGTGAGTGTGACTGAACTGAGATGATAGCTAGTATTAGAACAAAACAAGCAGACAAAAAAATTGTTACCACTGAGAAAACAAATTCAATTACGAGACTGCTGACCTCTGGAGGAGATAAATTGGAATTTCTATTGAAAACGAGGATTATGGGTATAGAGTACCGAGCAACATGAAAGATTTGAAATTGCAGAAGCTAAACTACTTGAAGTATAGAGCAGACGGATTGTATGACAGTCAGAATGAGAAGAATAACAGCTCCTGAGACAGAGAGTGCTGCCCATGGGGTATTGAAATAATTTTGCTTTAAATTTGCCTTCCACTTGTTCCATGGCCTTTCGCAGAATGCATTCAGATCTTTAATGAGACCTCTAAAGAGAAAAGTACCTGACCACACTAAATTTTCTTTCTGGAGATTGTAAAAGACTTTTACCACTTCCTCATTAGATGGTAGCCAGTTTTCTATAATACGATTTTCAACAAGTATTTCCACATCCTTACTGGCACTGATAAAGAGACCCATCAAGAAGATATAGTCACCAACATAACCATATTTCACGCCATGGCACTGCTCAAAGGCTTGCATATTCCTGATTATGATTTCTGTTCTGCCATCTAACTTTAATCGTGGAATTTCTAGTCTCCCTTTATTTCTATCGAATTTTATGTCAAGAAGATTTTTTCTTGAACTCAGCACAAACTTGACCCCCGCTTGGTGGAGATCCTTTACACTGGGTGCGGTTAGAACCTCAAGTTCCTCAATCGGTTGCTGTTCAGTTGGCCGATGATAAATTGTAAGAAAGTCAACCAAATGTTTCACTTCGGAGATTTCTATACTCCCCAAATTTTCCCATACTGCCCATGGACCCCATTCACATGAAAAGAACCAATGAGTAAGCTCAATCAGAGTAGCTTTTGGAGGATTGCCGATTATAGTGGATAGTCTAGACAACTCGTCGAGGATGAAGAACGGGAGCTGATTTTCAAGCAAACAGATATCAACCCTTACATCTATACTCTTGTATGGAGGATAGAAAATGCTGTCTCTGCTTCCTCTGAAGTCTGTGTAAGTCCACTTCAGCAATAACATAATGACGAAGGCAGCATCCATTAATATCATTTTTATGAAGTATTCGCTACTAAACGCAATGGTTTCCGCATAGCAATTACGCAATCTTGTTTCGTTCTCCTTAATATATTCAATAAAATCCTGCACGCTTACCCCGCTCCGGGCAATGAATTCTTGTAGGTACATTCTTTTGTGGTCTTCCATGGCTTTTAGCATATCTTTACCATGGTGAATTGGGCCTACGGAGACTACACGAGGTGTGTAGGCCTTTTCGTTCAGCTCGCGTAATCGCTCAGGAACTTTATATATACAACATGTGTGGGAGAAAGCATATGAGATTTCCAGCTCTTCCTTCACGGATTGGATTAATCTATCAATACCAGTTTCCATCCCGTGACTGAATTGAGATGGTAGCTAGTATTAGAACAAAACAAGCAGATCAAAAAAATTGTTACGACAGAGAAAACAAATTCAATTACGAAACCCAAAAAAGAGATGAAACTTCCAGCCTTAAGTTTGCCTTCACTAGCACCAATTTAACCTGTAATATATATATGGGACCCCATGAGTGATACAAATTAAGTGATGTATTAAATTTCTTTAATTAAGATTATTAACGACGTGCCTTGTTCCACATAATTTGTATTAAATGATATAAATTAATTACTAAAATAATTAATTAATTTATATCGTTTCCTATAAAATGTGCTTAAGAAGTTGTATATTTGTGTTTAGAAAAAATCGATATTTTATCATTAGAAAAAAAAAATTATGATAATGAAATGTGCAGATAATTTTGATAATTTCTCTTAAGAAGATTATTTTTCATGTAGTATTATTTTGAATAAAAAAAAAAACATGATGCTTGTCATAAGAAGCCAAATGGACAGAAACTTAAACTACTTACAAGCTCTCAACAACCGCAGTTTTAGAAGTTTAGCTCGTGTCCAAAGAGATGTTTTCCTGGGTGCCTTCGTGGCCAGTTGTTCCTTAGGGCTTTCCCTCCGGTGGATTTTCTTGCTGTTTACTTTGTGCCCTTGAAATAAATGAATTGGGAAACTGGGGTTTCGGGTTTCTGTTTGTTTCTCGAGAAAACGAGGGAAAGCTAGAGATTTGAAAGTTTTTGGTGGGTAGGGAGAGGAGGTTCCGGCGATTTTTGTAGGGGCAAGGGGAGAGGTGAAGGAGGAAGGAAGGAGACAGTGAAATGGGATTTGAGCCGTAGATCGGTAAGCTAATGGAAAACTATAAATGTAATCCGAAGAGGGGAAAGGTGAAAGTAATATTAACTCCTTTTTAGCATATTTAAAGACTATAATAAATAAGCTCATCTTAATCATTCTTTTGACTTTTATGGTCGCATGTGATTCAATTGAATAATTGGATTCGTATATTCATGGAACTATTTTAATAATGTAAAATATATTTAATTTTATTAATAAAGATGTTATTTATTTTTAATATTTAATAAATAAATTTAAAATCAAAATAAAGTTTATGGAATAAAAATTTAACGCAAGACTTGTATAAAAATCGTGCCAATTTCCATGAATAATTGGCATGACTTTCCACAAAGCCTACTTTTAGGCAGCGTAGAGGACTGTGACCGCAGGTATTGTTTTTCTGGCATGACTTTCCACAAAGCAAAGGGTAATATTTTTAACATTCCTTTTTGAAAATTCAAAAATCACAAATAATATTTTAATATCATTATTTTATTAAATATATATTGAGCCGAACTCGGGCCGCCATCTGGACTGCCTGACTAACTGACATAATTAATTCATGAAAACTGTCTCGTTTATTTATTAAAAAGTAATTTTTTTGAGAAAATAGATTTTAAAAAAAATACATTATTTTTTAATATTTAATAATATGATAAAAAATGGATTAGAAAATATTTTTCAGTATTTAGTTATGTTGTGAAAAATAAGCTAGAAAATAACTTATTAATATTTTATTTTTTCAAGTTTATTAAAAAATAAAAAACAATCTTATAAATTTAAAAGTTGAATGAGAATAAAATTGAAAAAAAATATAATTTTATAAATTATTTTAAATAAAATAAATTATAATCAAAATAATATATATCAAATCTAACATATAAAAAATTAAAAATTAAAATAATAATACTTATCATTTCATAAATTATTTCAAATAAAATAAATAACAATAAAAAGAATGAGGACTAAATTTGATAAATAAAAATTTTCAATTAAAAAATAATAAGAAAAAAGAAAATAATAATTATAAAAATGAGGATCAAAGTTAATATAAAAATTAAATTTTAGATGGTGAAGTTGAAAAAAATATTCAGAATAATATATATATAGCAATCAAAAGTTTGAGGACCAAATTTAATATATGATATTTCTAAATTTTTCATAACTTTCAGAAAGTGTTTTTCACCCAAAATGAAAGGAGAATACTTTTCTGAAAACCAAACTAATTTTATTTGACTTAAAAATATTTTTCATTAACTAATTTTTTTAATTATAAATAAATACATAAAAATTTAGAAAGAAACGAGTCCTAAAGTAATGTGAATAATTGGACTCGAATAAAAATCTTTGTCGATTTCAGACCAGAATTTCCATGTAAAACATAGCATCACAGGAAAAAGTAGCACTTTTCAACTTCTCACACCCAAGTTTTTCTAGTCTTGGACCTTATCTTCTCCAAATCTCTGAATCCATATCGCATCACAGGAAAATGTTGCCCTTTTCAACTTTCTTTCCACGAAGGTAGCAATTAAAAGGCAACAGTATTATGAACTTATATAAATTTTAAATTTAAAGTATCTTCACTTCAAAGAATATATTAAAAAATAATATAATTTAAATAACTGAGTCAGAAAAGGTTGGCAAGGAATTTCGTGTAGAATAAGATGAGGTGAGGAATTTTCCTCCATCAAAACCTCCTTAGAAAACCTCCATGGAAATCACCCATACACACTTCCAGCAAAATATATAGCACCACAAGCCACTGGCCTTATCCCTGAAAAAACCCACTGGCTTCCTCCACCGGAAACCCTCCAAGCACCATCAAAATTCACCCAAAACCCTGCACCTAACACCATCACCACCATTCAGCAATCCCAAACAGCCTGCCTAGAACAACAGTAGTAGTGCGGTCCATGGAAGCAACCGATTTTTGAGCCTAGTTTGCTTTCCTTTTGATGGTGTGGTTGAGATTACCACCTTCATCAAAGCTCTTGGAAACCTCACAACAGTCCCAAGAAGGTCACCAAGTCAAAAGCTCACGAAAGAGTAAGCTGAATCATCTCACTTCATCACTCTAAAACAATTAGATTTTTGCTAAATTCTTCTAGGCTCAACTACTGACATTTTTTTATTGTTTTGAGTAATCCCACATGCATTGACTTCGATCGTTATAAGGTTTTCGATTAATTCCTGATTTTTCTTATAAGCTATTTCGCAATTTATTAGTGATACTAACCCCCTGATTGGCATTGCATTCCTAACGGGGTTTATAAAATTAATTTTTTTAAAATAAAATTAATTTTTTTTTATGTTTTTGGATATTTTAATATGCTAATATTAAAATTATTTTAATATATTTTTAAATAGAAAATACTTTAAAATTTATTTTTATAAAAACACTTAAATACTTTTCTAGGGTGGTTTCATATGGCGGCTGTCTTCTTTTTTTTGCCCTCTTTATCTTAAATTGGGTAACATCTCTACACACATATTTAAAGGTAGACATTAAAAAAAAATGGGCCAAATAATAAGATGCTAAATAGTGAGTCTATATATTAATGTAATGTAGCTGTTAGTTCAACAAGGGCCAAATATTACAAATATATAACTTATTTTATTTTATTTTATAAAAATTAAGTATAAAATAATATAAATCAATATAAGTTTTTAACTTGAGAATATATATTAGAAAATTATATAAAATCATATATTGAGGTTATAGTATCTTCTCTTAATTGGCATTCTAGTTTGTTTACAAAGTATGTTTTTAATGACTAATATTATTCCAGTTTGAAAATGGTCGAACATCAAGTTCTGACCAGCAGATAATGGATCACAGCTAGCCATGAAGTTTCACTTGATATCAACGAGATAGCCAATTCTTTGAGGGAGCAATTGAAGATCAAGAAGGCTTTCTCCCAGGCATGCTACATCTACAGAGTCCCGGAACGATTGCGGAAGTTAAATGAAAAGGCATAGACACCTCGAGCAGTCTCAATAGGCCCAATTCACCCCCTCTTAAGGAATATACAATTTGAAAATTAATCTGCCAGATGTTGATAACTCATATCACAAATTAAATCTTCCAGATGACACAAATTTGGCTTGTTTAAGGTAAGTCTCCAAGTTCCTCTTATTTTCATGATCCATGTTTGATCTGCTATGGTTTGCTCTAAACAATAAAACCTTTATCAAAATGGTTATCGTACTCTTCGACCATTCCAATCTCTGATGATAAACGTTCACTCAGCAAAATGCCAAAATCATCGAGGTTTGGAAGACTGCAGCCATGCACATCAAAATTAATGAATTTAATTGTTCGTGCTATGGCATTATTACTAGCAAGTTCCCCGCACTTTATACTTTATTGATGTAAAACATTTGCTTGCTCCTTCTCCGATGTGGCACGGTCTTGCTAATCAGAAGCTCGATCATATCAATTTTTGATTGATTTATTCATCAAATATTATTCTTATAGGAAATTTCTTTCAAGATTTATGACAACGTAAATCAAAGAAAGATACACAATTGAAGGACAAACTTATTATTTTATTGAAACTTTAAAAAAAAAGTTTACCAACAAAGATCTTAATTATGCCAACATCTTGAGATATGATTTCTAACAAGGTAATACATGAAAAGAACTAAATACTTAGCTATCATTGATTGAAATTTTCTAGAATCTCTCAATCATTCTTATCATATGAACTCATTAACAGGGGTCTCTTTCCAATAATCGATTGGGGTCATGTGTAGATCACTTTTTATATACCTAATGACACCATAGTTTTATCTTTAAGATAGTTGATTTCTAGAAACCAGTATGGAGAGGTCAACTATAGAAAGAGTAGATGTTCTTTGTAGTTTTTTCTCTTACCTTTGTAACCACCTCTGGTATTGTAAATCTCAGTTTTCTTTTTTATTCTAGTGAAACCGTTCTTCTCAGTCGGGTCAGCAATCTTACCTAACCCGATAACTTAATTAATCCCCTCAACTATAACAATCAGTTTCCTTTTTTATTCTAGTGAAACCGTTCTTCTCAGTCGGGTCAGCAATCTTACCTAACCCGATAACTTAATTAATCCCCTCAACTATAACAATCATGTCAGTGAAATGTTGTGCAGAGCTTCTAACTAAATATTCAAAGTATGAGGTCTTAAAAGTGTTGGAAAATAAATTAATTATTTTTTTTTTCAACAAAGAAGGATTAATCTGTGCAGCTGTCTCACACAAATAAGCGTGTTTCCTTATAAACTTTTTGTTGTTGTTCTCTATAATTTGCAAGTTTGACCTATTAAATTCCACGTCTATATTAAACTTATACTACCTAATAAAAACATCAGTTAAATCCTTATATTTTTTCACATTGATATTGTCACCATATATATGAAATGAAGACAGCATCACTCAAGTTGTTATAAAAAAAAATGAATATAATGTTTGTCATCATTGAACACCTTAGCAAAATTCTAAGAGTTAAACCTTTATGATGAAGGCGGCATCTAGCAGCAGCATCTTCACAAAAACATCACTACTGAGTTCAATTGCTTCCGCATAACAATTACGAAGCCTTGTCTCTTCCACCTCAGTAACTCCAATCAAATCCTCCAAGCTTAATTCACTCCACGCAAGAAAACCTTTCCGATAGAGACAACTTGTGGTGTGTAGGCCTTTTCATTGAACACTCGCAACCGCTTAGGAACCCTGTAGATGCAACAGTCATCAAGTAAGGGATGCAAGATCTCCAACTCCTCTCTCATAGTCCTCCCCCACTTGTAAATATCAATCGAAACTTGATCGCCTGTCTTCATCTCCTCGCTTGATGTCCCAATCATCTCCATTCTGCGGCTCACGATGATTGCTAGCTTTAGCATCAGCAAATCACAAATTACAAGAAATAGCTCACATTAGAAAAAGCTTAAGCATTAGAAATAGCTTTCTGAAGGATCAGGGCATTCTGAAGTCTGTACTTAACAATGAAAACTCTATAAAACTAATTTAAGATTTTGAAAATAATATCTCACAAAGTTTAATTCTCCATCCAAAAATTTTGACTTTAGATTTTATTTTGAAAAATAAAGATAAGATTTTAAATTTTCTATTTTTTATTATGAAATCATTAAGAGTGCCTTTTTTTTGGTCGAGACAAAGAAAAAGGATATTTATATCACTCTTAATAAATTAAAAACCAAAATATTTGGATTAAGAGTTAAAATTTTATATTCATTTATTTTATTTTCAAGGTTTTAAAATTAACACTATAAAGAATTAAAAAAATCAATATAATTATGGTGATTAATCTCAACAAAAAAATATGTTAATTTTTAAAGAAATTAAACCTTTTATAAGTTATCCATTAAACCAGTAGAAACTCATCAAAACCTATAATATCTTAACAGTTTAAGAAATAATATAGTAAAAACAAAAAAGATAGCACCCACCCCACATCACAAATTAGCCTCCTTGAGCCAGTAAATTCAACCAATTAAATAACATAGTAAAAACAATAAAGATCTGAGCATGTCTATTAATCAACATACTAACTAATCCATTGATTATAAATAAATATTCCATTGATTATAAATATTGCATCGCAATTTGCCACTAAATCCTGAAAAGATTTACAATGAAGCAAGCCCAAAATGCTCAATCTGCTAAACGAAAGGGATCTCAGCAGATATTGATGATCCAACTTCACTAAGCCCTCTCTCCTCTAATCCTACGGGCTAACTGGATATCTTTAGGCATAATGGTGACCCTCTTTGCATGAATAGCACACAAGTTTGTATCCTCAAACAACCCGACAAGGTATGCCTCTGCTGCCTCTTGAAGGGCTGCTACGGCGCTGCTTTGGAACCTCAAGTCTGTCTTGAAATCTTGGGCTATTTCCCTCACCAGCCTTTGAAATGGCAGTTTCCTTATCAACAGCTCGGTGCTCTTCTGGTACTTCCTGATTTCTCTCAGCGCCACTGTTCCTGGCCTGAAACGGTGGGGCTTCTTCACTCCTCCGGTGGCTGGAGCTGACTTCCTGGCTGCCTTGGTGGCTAGCTGCTTCCTTGGGGCTTTTCCTCCCGTGGATTTTCTTGCTGTTTGCTTTGTACGAGCCATTGAAATAGGTAAGTTGGGATAATGGGGTTTCGGGTTTATGTTAGGGAAACGAGGGAAAGTTAGGGTTTTGAGTGTTTTCGGTGGGTAGAGATTGGAGGTTCTGACGATTTTTATAAGGCGAGGGGAGAGGCGATGGGGGAAGGAAGGAGACAGTGGGATGGGATTTGAGCCGTTGATCGGGAAGCCAAAAGACGGTTGTGATGGAGATCCGAGCGCACGTGAAGCGGCCAATAGGATTGCTTATTTGAGGCGGGCTCGTTTTTCATCTTTTGGAGCTCCTTGCCTTTTCTCTCTGGGGAGACTTTCTGGACCGTGGATTTTGAAGGGATCCGCGGTTGTGAATGCTTAAAGAAGCGTGGTGAGGATCGCCATCTGCGTGCACTGTTGAGTGACCAATAGAAATGCTTAATTTGCTTCCTTTTAGAGATTTTAGGAGATTAAATATGGACCGTTGATTTGCTATTCAACTTACCTGGATGTCGTCATGGAGTTATCTATATGATAAACCATAACTATTAATTCCGTTTGTTTCTACATTACATTTTAAAAGTACTTTTAATAAAATTTAATTTTTTTTTTATTAATTTTAAATTAATATGTTTTTAATATTTTCAAATCATTTTGATGTGTTGATATCAAAAATAATTTTAAAAAAATAAAAAATATCATTGGCATGCATTTTGGCACGAAAAGCTATTTAAAAAGCAACCGCAACCACATTGTTAAACTAACCCTAAACCGATATGATAAAACATAGGTTAGCGGGTTGATTTGAGAATTTTGAGATTTAGAGCTTTTTTCTTGATCAAAATTTTAATTTAATTACACAAGATATTAATTTGATTGATTTTACCATATTTTTAGTGATCTAATTAAACCAATAAAACTTGATTAAATTAATAAAAAAATAAATTATTTTTTATTAAAATAATAATATTTTTTTTAAAAAAATCACATTAATTGTTGAGTCGACCATGTTTGGTTGGGTAAATAATTTTTATAGTTCAAATTAAAACTCATTTCGAGTATCGAATCAACCCATGAAATTAGGTTTAAAGCTATCCTACTAATATCAAAATCAAAATGAATGTGACACGTATAACCAAAAAGGAACATGACTTAAATTTTATTGTCCAAGTAATCTTCCACTCAATTGTACTACCTCATTCTGAAATTTCTAATCAAAGCCTATATATATGTAAATGAAATCAAAGGAAATTCTTGACTTGTATATTTTCTTTATACACAGCAATCACCAAGGAAATGTCAAGGAAGAAGCACAACGAAAAATAATATTATACCCAATTGTTTGGAGGTGAAAAATCGTGGAACCGAAATGATGCTTCTCCGGCAGTGTCTCGATCAAGCCTAACTTCGGCCTCGTTCACTGCATCATTCGGAACATCAGCTGGCAGAGGCAGTATTTGATTCTGACTGAGTTGGTGTGCCAACTGAATTTCGGGTGGGAATGCAAGAACAGGAGGGGAGACAGACTTAAACCTAGCACTGCCTGCACTTGGTGATGGCAATGTTCTGTCCCACAAGAAAACATGAATGAGAATAGGCACCTTGGCATGGCGATGCAAGGAAAGTTTCTGGCTTAGTGAGACTGTGTCAAAACATCGGACTGCTCCTGTTGACGAAACCATCCAAGGAAGGACTTTCTCGTTTGACACTCTTGAAACAACTAGTAATCTTGATGCACTTCTTGCTTCTTTGTATAGATTGCTGAGCCCTGACCTTGTCGAGGGTGCACTTTCATCACCATCCATAACGGAAGAAATGAAGATAAAGCCCTGTCGATACAGAGCGAAAGCTAAGCAAACTGTTCAAGACTACATATTACTCATCGAAAAAGACAGCAATTGTGACTGGTGGCCTGGAGAGTTAGGTGGAATACCTCTTCTGTGCGGCTAATGGCAAATCCGAGCTTTGTATCATCTTCTTGTATTTCGACCTCAATTGCAAATTCTCCACATAAAGGTGCATACCAGAGACGAACTGCTCTAACTACACCGATATCAACCCCATGATAATCCTCAAAACCATACAAGCTTACATGAGCAAGATTGGACAAATCAGACAATGAACCAGCATTCACAGTTGATGAAGCTGTCTCTCCAGATATCTGTCCAAAATATATGTGAAGCAAACATTTCATTATTTTGAGCCAAGAGTAGATTGCCAGAATCATAGAAAGTAGCCATGCTTTCGTTCTTTTAACGTAGAAGATACAGTCAGTAAGTATTATTGCCTACAGTTTATGGACCAAGTTTTAATGATGAATCAAAGGATCTCTATGATAACACTGCTGAAGTAGAATAGGTTTTCCATGGAATTTGAACTGAAAATTAGTTAGCATATGCATCTGAAAAACTAGAAGTACGTAAACTAATCCAACTTTCTTGAGGCTAGAGTGGTTACCTTGGTAAGCAGGGATTCAGTTTGAATGTTCATGAAAACAATTGGAACCCCAGAGGCCTGAGATGCGTGCAGCCACGCATTTGCCCTGGCAAGAGTGTCCTCCAAGTCATTGTACCGAGAAGCAACTCGATCTGAAGCTTTTGGAAGGAGGAGTAAAGAAAGAAAGCTGCTTGAATTGGGAACATTTAGCAACTCCTGCATCCTCTTTTCCCACGGATATCCCACATATCCATCTTGAAGCTTAGCCCTCTGTAATGCACTAACAATTCTGGAGCTTCTTGAAGCTGCAAAATGCAACTAACCATTTCACATAGAAAGAAACAGTAGCAGAACATAAAAGACAAGTTGCAAATTAAGTTATAGTTCACCAAACCAAAAAGTGCAAAAGATTTAATATTGTTGTTGACCAGAGATTCATTTTCCTGGATCTATCAGCTACCTACTGTAAAATGGATTTGAAATGTACACCGATGTTTTAAGCATTCCATCGCATTTTGTTGACACTTCCGAAGCTGAATTAATTGCTCATTAAAAGCTGCAGGAAACTGCAACCACTAACAAGTTTCGACGATAATGGCTCAAGAATGATCCCAAGGTAAAGTCATGTAAGAGACTATAGAACTTCAAGTAGCTGTGACAGGTGATATGCACATTAAGATTTTGACAACGTTAAATTATTCAAACTATTGATTGGGATTTGCACATACTACATTGTGAGACAGGATTGAAGGAATGCTGTTATGTTCAGTTAGTGAAGACATGGAAATGTATAAGAGAGTCATAGGACACAGAGAGCCGAGGTCAGACAGTGAAAACGCCAGTTGTTTTAAGCATTATTAAGGAATCTTTTAGCTCCAGCTAAAGGTTGGAAAATGGTGACATATCACAGTTACTTTCAATCAGAGCTTGGGGCTAAAAGAGGGCATTACACATCAAATAGAGCAAAAACCAACACGAGATACACAGAAGATGGCATTCTTCATCCAATATTGTGATTTTAAAACTTAAAACTAAATTTCCCACTTGCCACCCCTCACATTCAAGCATGATCCATGACACTCAAACTAATGCAAGCCAATTACAGCCCTAGTCCATGTTACATGTGCAGAACACTGTTCTCTGTTATTGAAGCATCAAAATCCTAGTCCCCGAAAAAGGAAAATTGTAAATAAGACCAGACACAAACTAATTCAAACTAACAAGTTAAATAACTTTAAAATGTGAAATGCCTATAGACTGAATCTAACATTCATCAAACAATGGTATGGACGCAATCAGTTGTAGTGGAGAAATTCTTCTTGGCAGCCAGTGTTTCTTGTAGAATCTGAACTCTACAAAGTCCAAAACCATAGCCACTAACCCATGTGTAAACACCAAGCCTCAATTTTGAAAAGTTGAAATATGATCAATCAAATATGATGTGATAAAAACAGGTGACCTAACAAATGCAACTAAAAAAAGCAAAGCCAAGCCAACACCATTTAAGTCAATTTGCACAAAAAAAAATGTCACCATGTCATGTTCACCACCCCAAATTAGAGACAACAGTGGATGAAAGGATTGCTGCATTGATATGAGAAGCACATTCTTGAGAATGACAAGACAGAAAAGGGGAAAATTCATGAAGCCAAGTGGGTCAAGAAGATAAACTCTGTACATGAAATCCATTGTCTTTTTGTGACCATCTAGAAAACAATTAAAAGTAATGATTGTCCCCAACGAAAAAAACTATTAGGAGAAAATTATGTGACCCATTAGTCAATGCCCACCAAATTCTGCCCCACTTGGTACATTTCACACATTCTATAGAGTACAAAAAGTGTAAGGCTACTTGATATTTCTAAATTCTCTTCCTAAAACCCTCTTAAGCTTGATTATAATACTTCTAGTATTCTAGCTTTTTGGACAATAAAGAGTATTTTCGGATCAGTTTAGGCAAGAGTTAATGAAACTTAATTAACCCTGGAAGCTTCATATGAACATAAAAATCAGGAAATTAACCCTCCCCCCGCATGCTTGTCTTAAAAAAACATGGTACTTGTAAAAAAGTCAAAGTCAACACAAAACACAAACTCGAAAACATCAAAGTTTTCAAAGATACAAACTAAAGAAATCACCTTGTAATTCAAAGCACTCGGCTTCAGACCGATCTGTGAACCCGACAGAATAATTCGGATCCGCAATAGACCTCAAAACATACTTGTTCTTGTAACCCGACTCGGGCACAACACAGGCATGCAACTCAGCAAACTCATCTCCACCACGTCTAACTCGAACAACAATCGAAGTCTCTTTGTTTTTGAACGAGTTATGAAGTATCTTTTGAACCCCACTTTTTCCATTCTTGAATGGAGCGCTATATCTTGTCAACCCGCCAGACCCGGATGATGATGACGACGACGACCCGGATCCGATAAGAATTTCTTCTACTATATCTCCCGTTTGAAGCATGTCTACCTTCCATTCGTCAGCTTTCGAAGTCCCTTTTAGACATTCTATTGAGAGAACAAGAAATGATTTTGAGTCCCTGCCTGGTGTTTCTGGTGGCGAGTTTCGGTCCATGGTCATTTTTCGGGTCAGCTTATGATTTTCTTGAGAGGGAAGTTTACTGGTTTGGTGAATATAGGGTGATCGTTGCTTGGTTGATTAAGAAGAGTTAATCTTGTAACTAAACAAGGACAAGAATCATAGATAGATTCCGGATTCTAGCTCCAGAATCTAGAAGAGAATGGGGGAGGGAGAGAGAGAGAGAGACGTGGGGGAATTTAAAATTGTTGTTAGAAATGATGTGGAGAGGGGGCGGTGGGGTTTATGAGTTGATTAGAGAAAGGGGTATTGTATAATATTAGATTTTTCGAGGGTTGTTTTGTGAATTTGTGTGTGTAATAGGGAGGATGGCCAAGTCAAAATATTCCCTTCTTTTTTTTCTTTTTTCTTTTTTTTATTTATTGTTATAAAACACGGCTCCATTCACAACCAGGATACAGATTAAGTGAATTAATTTAAAATATTATTTTTTTAATTAATTTTTTTTTAAGTAGAACAACAATATTTAATAATACTGGTTTGGTTAAGCAAGAAACTAAATTTCAAAGAGTTTACAGCAAGAGTTTATGGCTATTTGCTTAAAACGGTGCGCACTAGAAATATTAATGTGTAGTGCATCATCGCTACAACGTTACAGGAGTCTCGAATCTTGATCGTTGCCATTTCAAGTCACCATCTCTTAAGCTTGATTCAAGAGGGAAGTCTTTTCTCTCTTGTGTTCGAATTCAATGGAGGACATGGGGGAAAAAATGGAGAACCAGTAGAAGTGAATGATCTGTCTGATATTATATTTCGAGAGGGACATTGATGTACTGGTATTTATAAAAATTGGTCGAAGAATATGCGATTGCTGAAGAAATTATTTTTACACCAGGAGAATGGAGATTGGCAAATTTGGATTAGCCAACTTGATCACCATGTTTTGTGTGTGGAATAAGTTTTATTTAATTCCATGAATTATTCCTATTAATTCTAAAGAAATTTCATGAATAGTAGAGAGAACAACGAGTCATGGATGAATATGAAAGTTGTAATCAAAGTTATTAGACCTAATCATTTGTTGATATATATTAATCCAAAATGCAAATTATTTATTAACATCTTGATTAAGAGTTGGTTTAGTATATGGTAGCATTTATTTTTTAAAATATTTAAAAATATATTAAGATATTATTTTTTATTTTTAATATAAATATATTAAAATAATTTCATAATATAAACAAATTCAATTTTCCCCCCCATAAATTTCTTGCCTGGGAAGTACAGACATTAGGCGAACATGAGCTGTTAGTCAATTATAAATAAGGTGGTCATTGATCACTGGTCAAGTCTTTTTATATTCCTGGTTGCATCGTGCCAGCTATGGGAATACAAGTGATGGAAATTAATTGATTGATGGCTGATGTCGTTAATATATAAATATATTAAAATAATTTCATAATTAATTGTCCCCCCCCCCCCCCCCCCCCCCCCTTTTTTTTTTTTTCTTTCTTCCCTCGCCCTAAGCATGATAGGCTGGTAGTTTTTTTTACCCTCGTCGATGGTAATAATAGGTGGAAGATATGCTACACGATTATTTTCACGTCTAAAAAACAAAATATAGTTTTAAAATTTTCTATTTGGGTTACATGAATTTTATATATATATATATATAAAAGTGTATGAGTTAATTTACGTGTATCTTTATTAATTCTACAGATTCTAAAATTAACGATCATATAAACCTTTAATGGTATTGAGGGAACTCGAACTTGTAACTATTAAAAAATAAATTTAAGACCTGATTAATTAAATTACCTCTCAAAATTAGATTGCTTGGATTTTAATATACCATGTGGAATCTATTAGGTTAACTAGAATTTTTAACTGAATTAACTATATTTTTTTTTATCATGAATTAATTCATTAAATTAATAGATTAAACTCAGTCCGAGTTAAATGATAATTGGTCTGGATGGTGATTAATATACTATTAATACATTTATATTTTGATATTATACGTGTATTATATCATATGTCCCATTTTAATATAGCAAATGTAATCTCAAAATCATGCTTACATTTTGAATATGCAGGCAAGGAATCAAGTGGCATGGGGCAACAACTGAGAACAGAACTCGGCAAGAGCTTAAAGTAGGAATGGACTTGAAATATATATGGATTTACTTGAATTTTCCAATCTTTGGACACAATCGATATTTATTCAAACCTCATGATAAAAAGAAAAAGAAAAAAAAAAGTCGGTCCATTTCCACTTATATTTCTAATTGCCAATCTCCCTTGCTTTAATCGAAAAAAGAAAAATTCACAGGACTTTCAAATTGCAACCCTCCTTACAGTGCTCTGCTGGTTGATTCTTATTAACTGAAATTTTATTATAAAAAAAACAACAACAATATACCTTTTAATCATACTTTTAGTAAGATCCAATCGATTAAATTTTTTTTATTAAAATAATTTTTTTATAATAATTTCTTTTTTTAAAAAAATTAATAAATTAATAATTAAGTTTTTATCGAGTCATGTGTGTTTTTAACTCAAACGAATCAAATTTTTTATATATATAATTTTTGTTAACAAGCCCCTGATTAGCTTAGATTTCAGGTAGACCAGCTGGCCAGTACCGGTTTCGGAAGAATGCTTTTAATGAGAGGGGAAAAAACAAAAGCAAACAAATAAATAATCATTATTAGGTTCCCATGGAAGTGGGCTCCACGAAAGGAAGACGTCACAATGCACAGAAGTTTTATTGGACAACGAATTGAAGGTGCTTAGAATATAATTGGCTAAATTGTAAGATTCAATACACGCGCTCTTTTGGAGACTAAGGCTACGAACCAATCACTTATAAGAGAGAATTATTTTCCTTATATCATAATTCATAACTCATTTGCTAGCTTGCAAGTGACAATCACGCGCAGTGTGATGTCGGCAAGAAAAAGCTGATGACTGTCATGAACACAGTTAAAGTGCCTTCACTTTTAGGTTAATCATTAATGCGGTTAAGATTGTTTTTTTAAAATATTTTTGTAAGGATATTAAATTAATATTTTTAAAATATATTTTAATATTATTTTATTAAAAATATTTAAAAGGATGTAAAAAAATCTAATAATTTTTTTTGATTGAAAACACTTTAAACTAAATTAAAAAAAATAACTAAAAACACAGTAATAAACAATGTCTTCATCAATAATAAAATAAATTTAGAAAGAATTTCTATCATTTAAAAAAAGAAAATATGAGAATAGAAATTTTTTGTTTTAATTATTTCTATATTTGTTTTATCACATTAACTAAATAATATTTAAAAATTGTTTTACATGGCAATATTTATTTTTGCGGTCCAACTATATTTTTTAAAAAATTTAAATTTCTTTGCTTTAAATTATCAGTTTATATTTTTATATTGTTTTGATATGTTAATATTAAAAAATTATATTATTTTAATATAAGTTTTTTTAAAAATACTTTAAAAAATAAATTTTTATAATTTCAAATGCGTTTGATCATCATCTTGTCAAGATGCCCTTTCTTCTCGCTTTACAAGCAAAAACATCTAAATGTATGAAATTAAAGTTATAAAGTCCTGAATAATTGACTATTTAGGGGCTGATTAGAATTGAAATGCAAACCATATTTTATGATTTTTTATTTTTTAATTATAATTTTTATATTTTCAAGTTGTTTTGATATATTAATATTAAAAATAAATTTTTAATTTTTTTTTAAATATATTTCTAAGTAATTTTTTTTAAATAATTATTAACGAACTTCAAACATTTCAAGTTATTTCATAAAATTCACAAAGCATGAGCATCAATGGGATCATACAAGAGGCAAATGGTCCCTTGGTAAAAGTTTTGACTATACTTCCAAGGTGGAAAAGAAAATGAATTTTGTTCAAGAACAGTATCAACCTTCTATCAGAAGCATTCATTATAGCTGACTAGTATGATAGAAAATAAATTCATATTTTTTTCACCACCTTATTGGATTTTCCAACCAACTTGGTACGTATTCTTATACAAGACAACAAATATCATGTAGTTTAAAACTTTATTAATATAAGATCGTAGATTTTATTACTAGTTTCTTAAGATTTCCAAGAAAAAAAACGTTATTTATACTCGTCTTTTTATTTATTAATTAAGATATTCAAGCTCTCCTCAAGCATGGCAAGGAGTGCAACCTTTAGCATGCTCTTGGAAGACATGTCCATAACCATAGAAGGGAAGGTTACGCATGCACCTTCACCATGAAGATCCATCACTGTCTATATAGTTTCCATCTATTATATATATATTGTCAAAAAGAATGAAATATGCATCACTGAATTGCCAAAGTTGGGGTGGGTGCCTTGTTGCCTTGTTTTTTCGATCCACTTCATAATTCAAATATTTTGCTAGAGAAAAATAAAATAAATCACAACTATCAATCAAAAGAAAAGAAAAGGAAATTAATTATTAGCATGAAATAATTAATTACAGAAACATATAAACTTTTTCTTGATGTCTATCTAAATCTTGGAGTTTAGTTATGGAAATCTCTATGTTGCTTACAACACATCTATAGTTTTAGTAAATTAGGGGATGATACTGACTTTTGTATTTAAAAATGGCTTCACAAACTATTTTTGAAGTAGACCGCGGTTGACATGGTAATCCTTTATCACAATTAACACTAATTTCTAGTATTAGTATTAATTAGTATGTGTGTGTGTGTGTGTGTATAAATATTAGCAACTTGGCTATTCAGTTCTATACATGAACTAGCCTGTCGTATATCTAGCTGTAAATGAGTTTGAAAGACGAGGCAATTTCACTCTTGTTTCCAGCCTTGCTCCACTGCATTTTCTCCATGAATCAACCACCAAAAAACCTACAAAAAGTAGCAGCAGCAACAAGGGAATGGAACAAAATCTAAATATGTTTTCTTGTAAGGCTTTAATCAGTCAAAACATATGGATTGACATATTTTTTGAATGCAAATTTAAAGTTCTCATTGCAAGACTAGTAAATTGATTCACGGAGTTTTGAGGTGTTAATTCTTGCAAGAAATGAATGGTCGGGCATTGTGAGCTAGAACACTGCAAAGTCCCTCAATTTCAAGCCTTTTTTTATAAGGTTCTGGTTGCTTTCTTGAGATATGGAACTTCAGACATTCTGAGATGTGGAACATCATGCCGACTTCTACCTGTTACATACAGTAGCATGATTGATACTATAGTAGGAGTGCATTACTTACTAGAGCCATCTCTTCTTTGGAGTTGTATCCTTGGTTGAACTTTGAGTTTGCCTTCTAATCTTCCTGCCGTCTCCTCCAGCTAACATTTGCTTTGGCTTTGAAGGAGAAAGACCAGAAGATTCTTGGTTTCTTGGTGTTTCTTTGGGAGGACTTTCTGCTGTAGACTTTGCATGAAGCTCTCTACCTTTCCTTTTAATCTTCCTGATGTCCTCTCCAGCTGACAACTGCTCTGGTCTCGAAGAAGAGTTTCCAATGGATTTTCGCTTTGTTGGTATTTCTGCCAGAAGCCTTTCTGATCTAGACTTTGCCTTTGGTTCCGTTAACCCTACCGAAAACCTTGAGGCCTTCGCTTGAGCTGGTTTATGGGTTGTTGTCAAAGTGAGGACATCACTCTGAACAGGAGTTTCCTGAGTTTAAACAACAGGAGGTTTTTTCAGTCTATACTTCATAGGAGAGAAGTCTGAACTGGAAAAGCAAGGCTATTGATACTATTCTGCGCTAAGGGTCACCTGAACCGTAAAAGGAGGAGGTTGTGGTTGGTTTGAAGGAGAGGAATCTGAATCAGAAGAGGAAGAACTGTCCAGGTCATAGAGTATGTTATCCACCATGACAGGAAGTTCCCAATTGTCTGAGATAGATAACGAATGGGATGGTCTCCGAAGTCTCGGAGAAAGCTCTGCCTGTAAAAAGTTTTATGAGTTTTGGCAATTGTCTAGAACTCTTCCCTAACTACCAAATAAATAATCCTGCTAACACTGAATCCTCACCTTTTCTTCTAAGACCACCATGTTCCTTTTAAGTCTTTTGATCATTGTGTTCTTCCTGCATATAATGTCTTCCAATTCGGCAAATCTCTATTATCATGGGAAAAAAAAGGTGTTCAAATAAATCAGACCTAGATATGGTGAGAAGAAAAGGGCTAATGCAACATACTTACTGAAGTAATACCTTTGAACCTGCAAATGATTGAAGATCGGTGCTCAGCTCCTTTATGGTGGCTTCCTTTTCTTCACACTCTTTCTTCAGATTGAACATGTCTTGGTCTATTGCAAAGGTATTCATCTGTTATAGAGACAGAACATGAGTTCAAAGGTGATAAGGAAAGTAGCATATCACGTTATCCTCCCTGATTGTAGGAAATAATTTAGCAGAAAAGTTAGGTGATTGTTTCTATAGTTAGTTTCCTACTATAATTATATCTGTACATTCCTATATAAATAAACCTCTCCACCACAGAAGGAAGTGTGGCTTTACAATTCCTGTTAAAAGGAATGCAAACTTCATATATCGGTGAGTTGTTAACTCCAACAGCAATCCGGCGGTAGGTGTCTCCCAATATATTTAATAGCATTTAACTGTAAGAAAACAAATTTATGACTGTTGTGGAGAAACTGAGCAACTGAGCCTTTTTCCATCGTATGATTCATGTTGTGGAGAATCATGACTGTCCTTCATGATATTGAATCTTTGGAAAACAAATTTATGAGGCTATTACAGATGAAAAATCTTGAAAATGTAATTACTGGGCCAGAATCATCCATTACCTGTATTTCTTCTGCAGAACCAGTTGAACCCCAATCTGAAAAATCTGACATTTTCTGCTCTTCTGGTTCCTCCTCATTTCCGAAAGGGATTTTGCAATGCAGCACCTCATCCCCTCTAGGCATTCTCACAGCAGAGTTCCCCTGGTAGAAAATGTGGAAAATTTTAGTGTTTAGAAGGTAGAAACTGATCATGGTCTGAATATCACCCCTGAAGCTCCAAGTAGGCAAAAAAGTTATTGTATCTAACATAAAATGATTCTCACCACCAAACCAGCTGCATGTTCTTGGTGTTCATCACATTGCCAGGAACCACCGTCAACAAATTCAATTCTGTCGCAGCCCAAAGCATCGTTTGCTTTAGTTTCTTCCTGATTATTAATGTCATTCAGCTGATCACACAGATTGTCAAGCTTCTGCTCCATGCTTGATAGAACCTCATCCTGAAATTATTCAAATTCAGAAATGATCAGACCATTAAATTCCAAAGAAATTTTTTTGATGATATATCTGTCTTAAATATCACAGTGCAAGATGGAAGAAACAAAAGGATCAATCATTAAGATTAAACGCTCAAGAATAAATTCATGAATAATTATTCATCATTAAGGACAGTCTAATTAATAAAGCAAGCCAATGATGAGATATCTGACCCTTAGCTCCACAGACATTTTGAGCTGATTGATGAGCCTATTCTTTCTAGACTCAGCAACAGCAAGACCAAGAGCAGCGACAATGAGAAACCTTTGAATTGGACTAAACAGCTCTGAACCCACATTTTCATCTCGGTTAAAGCCAATGCCAATGGCTATATCCGAGCTGGCTTCCCCTTCATTCACAAGCTGTTCTTGTGGGTCCACCCATGGCAACCGCCGAGGTGATGGAACAGCTTGGCTTGGCTTGAACTGGCTCGAGAGCCGGGGCGAGGTGGGAGCAGAAACCGGAGAAAATAGGGAAAGAGAGACTAGAGGTGGAGGAGCACAGCGCCTAGCTGAGAAGCCTAGCTTGTAATGATCAGCCATGAAGTAAACTTGAATATAGCAGAATTTTGTTTCTTCAAAACGTTGGCAATCACAATTGTTTGTCTTTAATAGCTTAAGTTCTCACTGGATTAGTTATTTACCTGTGGTGCTAAATGAAACTCTTACCAAAATATACATTCAATGCGGGATTAAAGAAGCTGTAACCATAAGCAAGCAACGACCATATGGGCTCACGAAGCCATAGCCATGTAGAGAAGCACAACAGCTTAAGTATGGCTACGAGAGGTGAGATATATGCAGTTAGGCACGTCAGGATTTTGCATGCATTGTTTCCTTTTGTTTTTAGAACAGGTTGGAGGGGTCGGAGTGAGGCAAAAGTAGCTATAACCACATTACCAAGAGAGGAAATATGGTTATGATTTTGTGGCTGACAAACCATGGAGGTTTCTTGAATGGATGGTCCAGGGATCATGTATATTTTAGCTCTAACTAAGTTTTTGTAGGAAATACGGTTGCCTCGCATTACATTCCAAATATAGAGCAAAAGGCACTACATGGCTTCATGCCTTAAATATAATAAAATATGTTAGTGATTGTTTTTTAAGGTTTTTTTTTAAAGAAATATATTAAAATAATAGTTTTTTTAAAAAAAAACAATTAACACCAATACATCAAAATAATAAAAAAACATAAAAAAATTAATCTAAATAAAAAATTTAAATTTTTATAAAATGCTATTTGAAATGTAATTTTAAACAGCATCTAAGTTAGATCAGATGAAAAGTATTGCAAGTTTTTTTGGCAATTATTCATTTCAATTACTGTTTTTCCTATCAATTTCAACATTCATGGTTTTCTTTGGTATCGTGTTATGCCTTGTGTTTATAATGTTCAGAAATTAAATTTTATTTTGTTAAATTAAATATTTATTTAATATATAAATATTTATTGACACCGTGAGAATCTCACGTTAATTTAACTGAGATAAATTGGTAGTTAATTTTTCAGTCAATATAATATTAAAAAATAAAATTAAAATAAATAGTAATTGCAGTTGAAAATACTTCAAGGAAAAAAAAATTAATTTTAAATAAATTAGTTTTTAAGTTCTTATCATATCTTTGCCATCTCTTGCAATATCAAATATAGTTTTTAAGGCACCTCTTGCACTTGAGATGTTGGCCTGGAAGTGGTAGGGACTTGTTTCCTTTCTCTGCACCCGGGTTCGAGTCTTATTGTGTACACCTGTTACCCCCGCGGTGCCTTACCTGCTCACTGGACTTGCAGGATGTTCAGTGGCCGTGGAATTAGTCGTGGTGCGCGCAAGCTGCCCGGACACCCACGTAAATAAATAAAAAAATGGTCCAACGACTCTCAAACATATGCAAGTTGATTACATGGCTTTGATTCTTGAATTTTTTTATTATTATTAATATAGATATTCAGGCTAGTTTGTGTATATTTCAACTAATCCCACGAGTCCTAAAGTTAATGATTATGTAAGCCTCCAATAACCTTGAAATTCATGAGATTCAAACTAGTGACCTCTAAAAAACAAATTTAGAGTTTAACTAATTGAGTTATACTTCTAAAATTTTTTATTCTTAAATCTTAACAAAGTTTATAGATGGCCGATAAAATGTGGTAAATAAAAAGAATAAAGAAAAATCAAACTTACATAGAAAACTGGACACAACACAAACAAACATTCATTGACCTAGAGATTGAACAGAAGATCTGATGAACAACAACTCTATGTTTTAAGTAGTTTTTTTTTTAAAAAAAAAACTAAAACAAAATTGTTTTGATAAAAAAAAAAAAAGACCGATCCTCATACTTGTTTTAACCAGGTTACCTTTTTGACCGTTTAAAAACTAACCTAGCCAAAATCAAGCCAATGAGAGTTATCAAGTTGATTTTCTAGACCGAATCTGATAACTATTATCCATATTAAAGATATTAAAAACAATGAAAATTGTATTGCTAAATAGCTAAATCTAAACGGTGTAGGTGATTATAATGATCTTTGAACAAAATAAAATTTCCAATTGGATCTCCTATTTATGAAACATTACCCAATTAACCCCCACCATTTACATTTGTGAAAAATAATGAGATCACTGGAAGACAAACAGGTCCTTTTTTATGATTCTAAGGAGATGGTTATTTGGAAAATGTCCAATTGATTTGGGGGTCCCAGTTGATTTTGTTTTTGTCTGGGACCAAATTGAGACTTGGATGATATTTGGGGGATGAATATGTCCTTTACCAAAAAAATCATTAACAGGAAGAAATATTAACTAAAGCTGATATTTTTAGAAATAAATATTATGTCTGGACATCTACAGAAATTCTATTACTTTAACAACATATCATAATGATAGCAACATGGCCCTTCAAGTTCTAGATATCGAGATCAAGTAGCCTGTTGTATATCTGCCTGCAAATGAGTTAGAAAGACGAAGGCCCTGTGTTACCCTTATCTACATACATCTACCGCATAAACCTACAAAGAAGTGGCGGCAAAAATAAGGTTTCACGACAGAATATGCTTTCAGATAAGCAACATATCAACAACCAAGCATTGGATATATCTATATAAGAGTAAAAGAATATCTCCCTCAAAGGGTCCAGTTGAATGTGATAACGACACATCTGTTATTCACAGGGGTTTATACAGTTGATGGAATGAAATTTCCAGTATTTATTCCCAGAATCTAGCTTATGTTTGCAAAGTTACAATGTTGTTTGGGTGGAGATTTACAGTGTTAACTCCTGAGAGAATTGAAGAGTCAAACCTTGATAACAGAAAGCAAAGTTTCCAACTGAGAGCAGGTCAATTTTTCAAGTCATTGTTATGAAGTTTTGATTGCATTTTAAGCATCAACGAGCAGTTATTGACTTCGCCTCATTTTTAAGATTCTGAGATATGAAACTCTATGCCAACTTCTTGGAAAGCAAATTTAAAGGTCTTAGAAAAACTCGAAAACAGAAAATGATATGGCTCCCAAGCTTTGTTCGAGTACCCATTAGCAAGTGAAAGTAACAATTGAAACTGCATTTATATGTTAAACTATGACAGGTGTGCATTACTTACTAGAACCATCTCTTCTTTGAAGATGCATCCTTAATTGCACTTTGAGACCGCCTTCTAACCTTCCTGATGTTCCCTTCAGCTGACAACTGCTTTGGCCTCGAAGAAGGGAGTCCAATGGACTTTTGATTTGTTGATATTTCTTTGAGAGGACTTTCTGATCTAGATTTTTTGTGAAGTTCTACCACAGAACTAGAGGCCTTTGCTGGTGCTGATTTCTGGCTTTTTGTCAAACCAAGCTCACTGCTCTGAACAGGAGTCTCCTGAAGTTTAACAACAGGGACTTGTTTTACATTTCATAGAATAGAAGTTGAATTTGAAAGTTACACTAATTGTACTATTCTGATAAGGGTTACCTGAATATGAGCAGCAGGAGCTTGTGGTCGGTTCGCAGGAGAGGAATCTGAATCAGAGGAGGAAGGGCTAGTGGTGCTATCCATATCATAGATTATGTTATCCACCATGAGAGGAAGTTCCAAACTGTCTGAGACACAGAAGGAGGACGATGGTCTCTTAAGTCTTGTAAGATGCACCACCTGTAAAACCTCAAAGAAATGCGAGGTCACAAAGCATATAAATCTCAAATCAAGTTTCAGTGAGTTCCAACTCTTCTCCAAATAATTTTGCTAATACTGACTTCTTACCTTTTGCTCTAACACCATCATGTCCTTCCTAAGTCTTGTGATCATCGTGTTCTTCCTGCGTATGATGTCTTCCAACTCAGCTATTCTCTATTATCATGGGAAAAAAAGATGTGTTGGAGAATAAATCAGATAGAAATATGGTGACTGGAAAAAGGCAAAGAAAACATAGTTGAAAAATATTGCTCATGAGTCCAAAATACCTTAGAATCTGCCATATTATTTGTTTGAAGAATACTGTTCAGCTCCTTAATGGTGGCATCCTTCTCTTCACACTCTCTCTTTAGACTGAACATGTCATGGTCTATTGCATAAGTGTTCATCTGTTATAGAGGCACAAGCATGAGGTCACTGAAATGCAGACTTGAGACCAATTTCCGGGGTTATTAATACTTAACTATTTCTAAATTCAGGTTTCAGTTGTAATCTTGCAAATTATGTTACCAAGTGAAAAATCTGTAAGAAATAACTACTGATTCTGAATCTTCCATCACCTGCATTTCTGCTGCAGATGTAACACTTGAAGCCCAATCTGACAAATCTGACATGCGGCGCTCTTCTTGTTCCACCTCATTTATGAAAGGCATTTTGTACTGCAGCACCTCATCACCTTTAGACACTTTGACAACAGAGTTCCCCTGATACAAAATTAACATGTAGTATTTGAGCATGCAGACACAATCTGATTCTATGACTATAATTACTCAAAACACCAAAAGAAACAAACTTAGCATCTAATTAAATGACTCTCACCATCAAACCAGCAAGCAGGTCATGGTGTTGATCACAATACCAACAACCACAGTCAACAAATTTAATTTTATCACAACCAAAAACATCATTACATGGTGGTTCTAAATTCTTGTTGTTGTTGAAAGATGCATTGCCCTTGGTTCCTGCCTGGTTGTTAATGCTGCTCAACTGATCACACAGATCATCCAGCTTCTGCTGCATGCTTGATAGCACCTGATCCTGAAACCAGCATTTCGTACAAAGCATTTAATCAGACAGATCTCATGGCTACAGCCTACAATCCATTCTTTACATCTTTTAAATTTATCTGAATCCTGCTCACATTCAAGCAAAAGGTAATACCAATAAAGAGCAACAGGACAAGGATGGGATTAGAAGGAACTGTACACTAGACATGGACATTCATACCAGTGGATTCAAAATTCAAAAATGTTTTCAACCATGATATCTGGAGTCTAATATTTGTAACTGCTGTCTTAACTATCAAAATAGAATACCAGCATTTATAAAGGGATCACTCATTAAGAATCAATTAATCTAATCTAGCATTAAACCATATCTTTTTAATACTCCAATCATACCAAAGCCCAAGAATTAAAGAAACTGCTTTCAAAAGCAGAATCTTTAAACTCCTGTGATCCACGGAATCATCATTACAGATAAAACTAATTAATAAACAAAGCCATTAATTCAAACAAACACTCCTAACTAAAATCAGAGAAAACAAATTAAGCCATCAAAATAACACCAAACACCCTCTAAAGTTCCTACCTTCCACACAAAATCAAGCACCAAACCTCCAGTTCACACTCAAAAACTTAAAAAAAAATCATTTTTTAAGCAAACCCACTTTCCAAAGTCCAAAAACAACAAACCCGTTCATAAAATGAAGTTAAAATCACTAACCCTAAGCTCCACAGACTTTTTGAGCTGATTAATGATCCTATTCTTCTTAGATTCAGAAACAGCAACCCCAATAACAGCAACAATCAGAAATCTTTGAACAGGACTAAACAGCTCCCAAGCCACACCCGCCTCCCCGCTCAACCCAATGGCTTTAGCAGAGCTAGCTTCCTCAGCATCCACAAGCCGCCCTTGCAAAGACACCCTAGCCAGCCGCCGAGCCAATGGGACTGCTCGGCTCGGAGTGAACTGGCTCGAGAGCCGGCGGCGGGAGGAGGGAGTTGAGATTGGAGGGAATGGGGAGAGAGTGACAAATGAGGGTGGTTGAGCCACTTGATCCGGGCCGGTGGGGGAGCCGAGCCGGAGGGTGGTATAGTCGGCTTGCTCTTCTTGTTCCATGAAGAGAAAGGAAGACAGAAGTGCGTGATTCCAGGGGAGTTCGTGGTTTTTGAACGTTGGAATTTATTTTGAGGGCATTGAATCTGTTTCTATATTTTTTTGATATGGATTCAAATTTTGTGATTTGAGAGGGAATTATTTATTTAAATTATGGATGTTGAACGTTGGTTGTAGTAATTGGGTTTTTGACACGTGTCCTTCTTCTTCTTCTAGGATGACTCTTGGGGTTTTGTTTTTTTCTGAATTTGAATATGAGAAATTTAAGGATATTTCTTAAAGCATGGTAAGAGATAGGTGAATTGATGTGTGTTTGACTGTCAAAATGTAATTTCCTTAAAGTAAGATTTTGTATTGCCAATCAATTTTTGAGATTGAAAATGAGTTCATGAGATTTTAAATTATAAATTAAAATGAATTTTTAATTCAAATTCTTTAAATTCAGTTTTTAAAAAATAAATCTAAACTTAAGAAACAAACTATATTTCATCTATGAAACATAGAACCATGAAGTAGAGTCTAAAGTTCATATCCATGTATAAAATTATAACAATACTTTATGAACTATAAAATAAAAATAGACTTATCATATCAGTAATATTGATGATAAATGGAGCTCCATAAAATAAAAAAAGGGTTAGAAAATCAGGTAGGGCTCGAGTTGTGGGATCTATAGAATAATATCAGAATGTGATGTCTTGAATTCATCTCTCTCCAAATCTAGCAAACATAACAACAGCACCGAGAAGTCTGGTTAAGATTGGCAATGACCATCACTCTGTCTGAGATCCTTTTATGCTGGCCAGATGAAGACATAGGGATTTCTAGTCTCAGCAGCTTGAGCACAAAGCAGGGTTCTGGGATCAATATTCTGCTCAACTTCTCTTGTAAGGTAAAATAAGTAATCAGCAGCAAAATCCAGCAAGTCTGCTACGTATTGCACTGTTTGCTGCAAATGGGAAATCAGAGTAAATTTCTCAACCGAAACTAAAAGATGTAGAAAAGGATAAACTTCTAACATCTTGTAGTTTTCACACAAGAAATTCATTCTATTGTGATACAGAAAAGAAGAAGAAGAAGAAGAAGCTGACGGGCATTGATAAGGAAAAAGGAAGAAAATCTACCTCAGTTTGCGATGATCATTGATTGGCACCAGCAGACATCGCCTAAAACTTCCACTATCCAGTAGACAAATCAGCAAAATGATCATTGCTACAGCTTCACGAGAACCACCATTCTCCCATGTTTCTGTTCCCCGTTTCAGCAGTACGAATTCCATGCCTCAGCACAGCATTGTTTGCCATTAGCTAAGATTATATCAACACATTTTCTTTAGTTCAAGTCAAGATTCATAAAGGAATGTGTAGAAAATAAAAGGCAAGGGCAGAAAACTCACTAATATTGGCACATAAGAATCATCAATTTTGGTCGAGGGCATTGCAAGGTTGAGGACGCTCTGATGGCTAACCTCCTCTTATCCCAGACTGCTGAAGATCGAATAGTTTCCAGTCTCAGCAGCTTGAGCACAGAGAAGGGTACTCGGATCAACTTTCTTGCCATAATTAACATGCCATAGCTTGCCTTGATAGTCAACAGCCAAATCCAGCATCTGTGAAATGGATTTTTAATCAACAGCCCTTATCTATCTTAGTATAAATAGGATCATAAAAATCTTCATCATACTCTATCTAGAGGTTGCCGCCTCTGTTGTCGTCTAAAAAATGAATTTTTAAAGCTGGTCATGGATATTACCTCCGTCAACTGATGAATTAATTCTGCAATTTATTTTTATAAGTCTTTTTATCACTGGCTCTTGAATATTTTTAAATAAACTTTAAGTTTGTCCTTACACCCTTAAACACGCATTAATACTTAATATCTCCTTTTTTCTCTTCTTCAAGTTATAATTCGTGGGTAGTTAGCTGGTATTAAGAATATTTATTTTAATGCTTTTTAGATGTGTCCAAAGGCACATTTGTCGAAAGATTCCATACACTAGAATTATATTTCTTCAATAAGATTACTTATCTTTTTAATGAAGAAAATTATTTGTGGTTCACATTACTGAACAAACAATCGAAGAAAATTCTTGAAAAGATACATGAAATAATTGAAAGTAACAAATCAATAATTGGTTCTTGATAATTACTTTCCTCTACCCACCAACAAATTTCTCTCTCTAGTTTCAATCACTAGATTAATGCTAAACAAGCTGATTTGACGTTTGAAAACACGACAAAACCATTGCGTTTAAGACAATTCTCGTCACAAACAAAATTGTTTGGTGACTAGATATGGGAAATAAATTCTTTTTTCTAAGAAAAGGTATAGAAAATCTTTGTCAATGATGGCTAGTTTCCTAGAAGGATAAGATCAACATAAAAGGATACTATTTGGATCCATGCACTTCCATTTTTAGAAAATCCAAATCTATCTCTAATTATGTTTAGTGGTAACAGAACACATTAGTTAAAAGATTTAATTTTTTAAAATAAAAAAAAGATATATGAGACAATTTTAAAATGAATTTCAGACATGAAACATGTCTTTTTTATTTTTAATATCTTCATCTCGACAGTAACCAAACACTAGCGAATGTTTCCCTCGAGCAATATTGATGTTCTCTAGGAAATGACAAAGGAATTGTAATGTTATCTTGGTTGCTTGGTGAAGAATGAGTCCCCCGTCCACTTCGTGATTGAAGACTAGGAACCCTAGTGGTGGTGGAGAAAAGGAGGAAACACACTTAACCTGGACCTTCCCTTCTCACAAGGGAATATAGTGGGACAAAAGAGCAAAGATAAATCAGGAACATATTAGGAAACAACACACTGCATTCTGTAGCGCTGACCCAAACAAGACAAAGCAAGGTGGGTGGTGGAGCTTGATTAATCCCATTGAGCCTTAAATCAGACCACAAATTCTTCAATCAATGGCGTCAATAGAAGGAAAGTAGTCCCCACCTGCTTCCAACTTGTACGAAATGATGCAATCATTGATAGCACCATTAGCACCACTCTTTATTTCAAGACAAAAACTTGTAAAGTGCTAATAATCTTCTTCTTAGCAAGACAAGAGATGAGGGGAATTTATAAAAAGCAGCAGCAACACCACAACTATCTCTTTCTTTTAGCACATAGATTTCCCTTAATTTGGTTAAGTTCCAAAGACTAGAACTATATGTTACAACATGCATGCCAGCTGGTTTTCTATCACTTCGTCTATAACCATTATAGTGTTTAGGTTGGATGAATCTTGCAGTTAGCTTTAAATGCACTCTTGAGCTTCACTCTCCCACCCCCACATAATAAATAGCCTATGGCTAAGCTGTATCTTCATCTTTTTCAGTGCAAAAGAGAACCTAGCATCGCCTTTATCTCTCGTCTTGCAAATTCTTATTAGTTCTATACATACAAACCAATTTTTACTTCGGTTTTTTCAGCTAGGGCTGCTGCTTCTTTAAGCATGTACATCTTGCACGATTCTCTGAAAGTGCCTGGAAAAAAGAATATGAAACATGAATGAAACAGGAGCTATTTGAACATAAGACGGAACTTCTTCACAAGGCCTTAGGTGGGTGTTTTACTAGAGGGTTTTGGTTTAAATTCGTTGTTGTAGCATACCTTGAATTGTCTTTGAAGGTCTTTAATGTAGTCAACAGCCAAATCCAGCATGTCTGATGTGTTTGTTTGCTGCAAATAGGGAAACAAAGCAATATCTAAGCTTAAACAAAACTAGCACAGATATAGAAAAAGGAAGTGCTAGTGAAAGATTCTACCTTGTCCATGTTTGGTACAAGGTCCTGGAGTTTCCTCATTCGTTCACTAATTCTAGTTCTTCTCACCTACACATCATTCATATCTATAAGGACATCAAGAATTAATCCAAAAAGGGTGATTAAGGGGAAAATTGCTGGTATTAACTATAGAGATTAAAGATCCCAAAACCATGCTTAGCTCAAAGTAGAAATAATGACCAAGAAATGCACTAAAGAGACTTTACCCTCTCAGCAATGCTTCTTGGATGGGTGGCACAACCACGCTTGGCTCTGATCTTACAAGGAACAGAATCTTGAAATTGCAAAAAGTTTTCAATGGTAGACATCTCTGCTGATGTTTTTGGCAAGCTCAAGTGATGAGCCAACATTGGAGGGCGATTTCCTGCCTCTTCATTCTGCTAAACAACCAGAATTATGGTAAAATAAAAAATCTCAAGCAAAAGTGATCTTATCAAACTTGAATCCATGTTCTCCATTCCATTATCCTATAAACTAAAACATATGCAAATCGTTAAGATAGATGAAGAATTAACACATGCCAGTATAGAAAACTGTGGCACCTGAGTTTCCGATGAATTTAGACCAGAAAGTGTTCTGTCATCATCTGTAAGGTGTCTTTTTGACCCAGTAGACATCACAGCCGAATCATCCCATGATCCAATAGGGTAATCATAATTATTGCCAGGAGTTTCACCAAAACCACCACTGTCTGGGCTATTTTCTCCCATGTTTTTGTTTCCCATTTCAGCAATTGTACTCCTTATCCCTGGAGATGAAGGTGGCCTACCAGCTGCAGAATAAGTTGTGTCTCTATTACCTGCTCCAAGATCTCCCATACCTCTCAATACAGCATAGCCTGCCATATCCTAAGATTATTTTTGTCCCATTTTCATAACTCCAGTCAATCAAAACTCAAAACAAGAAACTGAGTGGCATCCAAGAAGGAAACAGAAAACTCAATCTAAGACCATGAATCAAACAACTTGAAGTATTAAAAATAATAAGTCCTGTTGATATTTCAAAATTTTTTAACTCCCACTTGCTAGTTCAAATGATTGCTTATCAGAAAAAGAATTTAATCAAAAAACTAATAGCACTTGACTTAACTGAAACTGTCCATTCATAACACAGAAAATTTCAACTTTCTACACTTTCTATTTTTCTCTGCTTTCCTTCCATTCTATTCATTGGTTACTTAAAAAAGCACAAGCTAACACAAAGCCTTAATTTTTTTTAATCAAATCAAACACTTTCTTATCATTTTTCTCAATCTTCTAATGACTGAAACAAAAGGGCATCAAAACAAATAGACAAACTTAACATACCATTTTCAAATTCAATATTTATGTTGGAGAAAAGCCCTGCTGGTGAGCTACTGTGTCGAACTAGATTCGGATTGTTTCCACTGCTAGGCTTCATGGAAGGCAACCTCTCCAACCCCGTTGAATTCGTTGATCTATGATTCATACCAGAACCTGGATTATGATCTGGTAATGGAGGTTTTGATCGACTTTGATAAAAACCCTGTGAGGCAGAGTAATTGCCCTGTTGGTGCTGCTGATGTTGATGTTGATGCAGCCTTGTATCACTACTATGATTATTCATTGAAGCCATCATCTGGGGTTGCTGGTTAATTTGCGAGACTGATTCTTTTACTGGAGAATCTTGCTTAATCTCACAAAGATTTGAACCTGGTATATTCTCTGTATTGCCACCGGAATTGGCTAAAAATCTCGCGAAAATTCGTTCTGTTTCAGGGCTTGTTGGCCTATTGAGAAACTCTTCACAGAAGTCTCTGTCTAAATTACTTGAAAAATATGAACTTGGTGCAGACTGATATCTTGTCAACCCAGAATTCATTTGTTTCTGATGAATTTGTTGGTGCTGGTTATGACCATGAAGAAAATGATGCTGGTGTTGAAGATCTGACTCCATTGAATCCCCTGTTTCTTGATTAAGTTTCTAAGAAGAAAGGCAGCTCAGTTGCTTTCTGAAAGGCTTATTTATTTTCTTCCAAATCAAATCAAAGACAAAGACTCACAAATAAAGAAGCCGAAGAGAAGTAACAAGAGACAGAACCAAGCAAATCCAAGTGAATTCTACTGAAACAGGGAAAACAGAGCAAGAACAGAGAGCTAGATGAAATCCTGCTTGAATCTTAGCATAACAAACAACAGTTTTCAAATCTGAAAACAGCCCGTTTTTCTTACCATGAAACTAAGCCACCTTCACTCAAGAAGATAACATTAACAACAAAAAGAAGCCACTAAAAAAAAGAACAACTTATCTTTCCAGAACAAAAACAGAACAAGAACACAGGACAAGCACAAAACCCTCTCTAAGATGCTTCAAAAGGGTGAAGGTGGTGGTGGTGGTGGTGGGGGAGGTGGTGTCAATGCCATTGAGTGAAGGGAGAGACTGAATTTTTTTTTGGTTGAAATATTAAAGAAAACAAAATTAATTTATAAAACCATTTTCTTTCCTCTTCTATGAGTATGGCAAATGAGAATCAAGAAAAGAATAGAGATTAGGCCGTCAAATTTGCTATTAGTCTAACGATTTTTCGGACCTTAATGCCCTTCTTGTTTGTTTATTAGAAAAAATGGCTGCGTTACATTAATGTCATGTAAATATTTGTAGGGTTTTGTTACAAATAAAATATTTTAAGATATGAGATGATTTTTTTAAATCATAAAATGTTCCAAGAGGGTATTTATATTGCATTTTATATAAAATATCTTTTTATATATAATTTTTTTAATAGATATTAATGTAAAAATATAATGGTAAATAAAATTTAGTGATTGTGAAATGAGAATGAGAGTGCCCCTGGTAGCGGTATAATAATAAAATAATAGTCACTGGGATGGTTGAAAGATGTTGTGAAAGATGTATTGAAAGAATTCTACGTTATAAAATATTTTATGAAATTTATAAATTTTTTAAAAAATTAATAAATAAATTAAATTTAAAATTTGATTATAAATATTTTACATTCATTAATTTTCTTGTAACATATTTTGCAAAAAATAAACATGGATTTTTTTAAAAAAAAAGGCAAAACAAAAATATAAGATCTAGTTTATTATTATTATTATTATTATTATTATTATTATTATTATTTTATTAATGTGGATATTTGGATCAGCTTACGTGCACCTCGATTAATTTCAAGGACTTTGAAGTTAATGACGATGTAAATCTCCAATAACCCTGAAATTTATGAGATTTGAACTGCTGATTTCTAAGAAACAAACTTAAGATTTAACCAGTTAAACTACACCTTTTAAAATTATTTTATTATTATTTTTATTGTATACGGATTAGATATGAGATGAAATTATCGTACTATCCCAGTTGGACCCTAGAATTAGTAATATTGGGGTAGGGGCATTTGATTTATTAAAAACATTTTAATTAAAAACATCGCTTTTCAAAAAACTTTATCCATCAAATAGTGACTTCTTTTATTGGTTTTCCTACTAAACGACCGCAAAGCTAAACACTATAGTGTGCATTTCGCACTATGGTGTAGGGAATTTTATTTATTAAGTCTTTTTATTTGAAAATATTTTTTTTATTCTTTATTTTGAAATTGTTAAAATTATTCAATGTTTTTTCAAGCTAGATACATTTTTAAAATACACACTAATACAATTTTAAACACAAAAACAAACTCCCATGGTCATGGTATTGCTATGGAAAATATCTCGATTGGCGTTGAAGTTTTTTTTTATATACTCTTATTTTTTTTTTAATTATCAAATAATTATCTTTTATCCTTATCAATATTCTATTAAATTTACAGTAGAACACCTACCTAGAACTTTGTCATTGAGTTCTTGGAGCTATAACGTACCTTCATTTATGGTGAGAAATTATTTTTTGTACTGCTTGTCTCATGAATTCGTGACTCAATGCAACAAAAATGACATAGAAGACACTTGAAATCAAATGCCAAATTAGTGTACATGTCCCTCTTCATGATGATCTTTCTTCTTCTTCAATCCTTCTTTTTTTTTTTCTCCGTTTGTTTTTTTTATTATACGATATTATTAATGAAAAGAATTTCGGTCACCTTTCAAGGGTTCTACTTATTTTGTATAATACAAAAACCAAGCTAACTTCTGCTAGACGATACGACTTTGGAAAGTTAGATGGCGTCTCTTGGCAAACGAGGGCTTGCAAATTTCAACGCTTGTGTGAAGGCTTGAGTTGTCGGTAGTCGTCTGTAGAGTTTTGGAAATTTCCAAATATTCTACTTTGAGTGCGTAAGGGTACATTTATATAAATAAGATATACAGGAAAAAATCTGTGAAAAAAGCTTGAATTTGTTAAATATATAGTATGATAAAAAAAAAAACAATTGTAATTTTAGATTTTACTATTAAATCAGGTTTAAATTATGCTATATAATTCTATATATATATATATATGCTTAGTTTTATATAGGGCCAACTGGTCATATATAGCCATCAAGATTCGGAAAACCCTGAAATTAAGGTTAGGAAATATTATTTTAATTATTTTTCTACTTAATTTAAAATTTAAAATACTTTTCTTCCTTAAATTTGGATTTCTTTTGGTTATAACTTCTGTTTATTTGGAGAAGAAAAAAATCATTAGATGGTCAACTAATTTCTTTTTAGGTGTCAGAATTCAAATCTTAGGATAAATTGTGTGAAATAAAATTATCATATAATATATGTATGATACTTCAAAGATGTTGATATAATTATGCATGCGGACCTTATCTATACCTATTATTTGCTTCAATGATGTTGATATAATATATGATTTTTCTTGAAAGTTTAAAATTTATTCTATTTAATATTCTTCTAGTTATCGAACAAAAATCTCTTAAAATCACAACACAACTAAATTTTCTCGTTTTAAGAAAAATAATTAATGTAAAAGGAGATAAATAAATATAAACCAGATGGGGATATATATATATATATATATATATATATATATATATATATATCACAGCACAACAAAAATCTCAGTTGCCAATTCGTATTTCACCAAGAAACCTTTGGACAATATTGCCTTTACAAACCTTGTCTTAATTGCCCTCAATCTTTTTCTTGAGAAAAACAAGTGATGATTAATAAAGGGACACAATGGACTTTTTAGCATGATTTTTCTACCAAATACTGTGTACAAAACAGAAAATTCCCTCCAACACTGTGGGAGACATGGCAAAACAATACTTAGATATATGAGTTTTATATAATTAGATTTTGACAAATAGGAGAGTGACAAGTTCTATTTTTTTATTGGGAGAATAAAGTATATGTATAAAGCTTCAATAATTTATTTTTATAAAAAATGAAAGTTGGGTACCATGCTCTAATTTTTATTTATTTATTACATGGACCATAGTACTCTATTGATGCACGCTTAGGTCTAACATATTGAGTTGGATTTTTCTTTATAATTTATGAAGTTTATTTATGAGCGAGACATTAATTATAACTATGAAAATAAAAGCGTAATAAAAAACTCAAACTAGCCAATCAATTTACGAACTAGCCAGGTCGAGCTTCATAAAAAATAAAAAAGTTTATCTCATTAAAAACTCAAGTTGACTTGGAATCCAATTAATTGGTCAAAAATCATTAATTTATCAAACGAGTTTAATAGCTCTGGAAAAAAGTATCATTCTTAAACATGATTAGTTGCATGATCGTGAGAAAAATATTGCACAATATCACCTATACCAACCATGTCCAGATTGTCCATATTGTTATATTAATCAAACAAAAGTAAGCCCTTCACCGACCTTTCTTTTTCCCTTTTTCAGGGAGAATGGCCTCCAAAAATATTGCACCTTGATCTTGGGTTCGGTTCCTTGCAAACATAAAGAGGAATACCATCGAGAAAATCAAGTCTAAAGTTGGCTAAAATAAACTCTTTATTCTATGTAGTTCATGACCAATCACAGCTTGTATGCCATTACATCATCTTTTAGACCTTGTTTTCTTTCTTTGTTTCAATCATAACCATTGGTTTTCTCTGCGTGCTAGTTCATTTATCTCACATATTCATACCTCGAATTAAAATATAAAAAATAGCAAAATAAAGTTTCTTTTAAAAGTACAAAAGATTCAAAAAAAAATAGAAAAAAAAACAATTTAACATTGGGATTCACAAAAATCACTAGAAGACAAACTTCAATTCGAGTGGAGGAGGAGCACAATGATCTCAAAATTTATTTTATTTTATTTCCACTAAGGACACAATGATTATATAATAAGAGAAGTGTTTGTCTTTGATGTAAAGTTTTAATTATTTTTTTCATTGCATATCTTTTACACGTGACAAGCCATATCTTGGCATGTGCAAATCTTAGGGTCCAGAAAATATAAATAGCAAAAAACTAAAAACTAAAAATCAGTGCCAGTATGATGCGAGCAAGGTCGCGTTCTGTACGTGTTCTGCTGCAATAGCATTGGACCACCCTCCATCATTTTGGGAGAGCTTTTTGTCAACGTTTCGTCCATACAGTAAATTTGAAAGCTTCCACTTTTATTGTAAAAAATTATCATTTTTTTACTTGCACCTGAATGATGGAGAAATTGTACAATTAGGATATTAATATTACAACATCGATGGAACCATCGTTTGAAATTTTTTTAATGAAATAACATATTTTTATTTTATTGTATTTTTAAAACACGACAACATGCATGAAAGTATATTATTATCTAGCTTAAGCGCTCGATTAATTTGTAATGTTCAGTGAAATCGTTTGATTAATTCAAAAAATAACAAAAAAAATCTTAAATATATTAAAATTAAAGAGCCTCAGAAAGATTTTTGATTTGACGGTCCACGCAACGATGCAGTGACTACTATAGAAAAAACGAAATCCAGAAACTCAAATAAAAATTTAAGCACAATCCAACGATCTGATCAAAAGTAATGACCCTTTTGATTATTCTAATTTGGTGTGACTAGATCTCCTTGTAGGCCTAAACATGTACTACTAGTCCATAAATATATTTATTAGAGGCAAATTTCTATTTAATTATGGTAGATCCACACCTGAATGCTCAAAATCAATCGTTGTCATAAGATCGACTACATCATTGACATTTAAAAACAAAGGACAACTACTGTTTGGATAATAAGTTTTTGAGATTTTAATTGAAGTCTATTTTTAAGTCTATAATTTTGACAAATATGTATATTTTGACTTATAAAATATATTTGAAAGAAAGAGTTCATAAAACTATGGTTTTTATGTGAAACGATTGAACGGTTAATATAATTAGATCCAACCGGTTGAGCCGTATGATTGGATTTTTACTTTATCGCATTTCAAAAGTGCGATATTTACTAAATGTTGTTATTTTAAAACGCTACAAGATTAAAATATGTTATTTCATCAAATTTTATTCAAACATTGTTATTCCATCAATTTTTTATATTTACTTTGATAATTTGATTTAAAAAAAAAACATGAATGGTTTGGTGATTTTCTTAATTTTTTTTTATTAAGAGAGTCGTATAAAACACTAGGGACCTGTAACATATGATTTCAGCAAAGAAGTGCTGGCGAGGATATGTATGGGTTCTTGTTTTTGTACTGGGTGTGTGCTTTGTAATAAATCTTTAATTTGAAAGCATAAATTAATGAATTATGAGTGGATTTTATATATAAACATTTTACTTTTAATGTGATATCTTTACAACTTACATTTATATCAAATAAATTTCTTCCTTATATATATATAAGCTTGACTCATTTGAACATGACTTCTCATTTGGCAGAATTATTTAACAATTTGAGTATGATATCCACAGTTTAGAGCTTAACTCTTTCACTAAATAATGAAGGAGAAAACAAAATCATGAGATTCTAGCGACAATCGTTACTTGTTCTAAGTCGAACCATATTGACTTTGATACCAATTTATAAGGGAGCTGCTTTGTGTTCAAGAAAATGCATGGGACCTGCACACATAAGACCTTCTATCCAAAAGTCTAGATTAATGAGTTACAAGTTCATCTTATAGATGAACGCTTTTTTTTTTTTAATATAGGATATTTAATTACCACTTGCATATGTACCCAGCAATCAATTTAAAATATAGTAAATCCCTTTATAAATCAAGCAAATTCTAATTTGTTATTGAGCTTTTTATCTATTAATTAAATTGAAAACATGTAAATCTAGATCTTCAGATTAAAAAACTCAATTAAAATTTAAGTTTTGAAAGCAAAGAAGCTTATATATTTGGTGTATTTCTTAAGAAAAAAACTCATTCAGTATGATATTTTAGTTTGAAGTACTATCACTAACTTCTTAAGAGAATTGAAATATTTCTATTTAGCTAATTCCACTCATGAAAATTATTCTAAGTTTCAATCTTTTTTTATTTATTTATTTAAGTGGGGTGTCCGGGCCAGCTTGCGCGCACCACGACTATTCTCCACGGCCCACTGGACATCCTGCAAGCCCAGGAGCAGGTAAGGCACCGCGGGGGTGACAGGCGTGCACATAGAGGATCGAACCCGGGACGGGGGCGGAACAAGTCACACGGTTGACCACAGCAGCTAGACCCTCAAGTGCATTCTAAGTTTCAATCTTGATATATGCGGTTGAGGTTAATTTTTTTTAAAAAGAAAACATGTGTGAATATAAAAGATAACATTCTCTATAATAATTTACTCAAAACTCAAAAAAAAATAAAATATTTTTGATATACGAAAGCTATATTGAAAAATAGCCTTGATGTTAAGACTCATAATTAAATTGATCCCTATATTAATCAACATATATAGAAGTATATAGAAGCATAGAAACACCCATGTACACCAGAATTATAAAGCATATATATATATATATATATATATATATATATATATATATATATATATATATGGAAACAACTGAACTCATTGCAGACATAAGATTTCAACCGAAAAAAATAATTCTGCTCAAATTAAGCCAAAGCTTAAGGGTTCACCAAAATAAATTATGGTTATTTTATGAAATTTTTAGCACAAATCTTGACTTTGTTGCATGATTAGTCACCACTGAATAGATAATAATTGAGTCGGCTGTCCACATAATCAATTTCCATAGAAGCTTGGATTTTTTAGCACTGCTGCTTGAATTTAAGAAAACGAAGGAAAGGAATTGCTAACAACGTAGCTCACCTTCCCCAAAAAGGTAGGTTAAGACTTTAGATCATTAATAGATATATAAAGATTAATTAATTAACTAGTTAACATCATATGTGCTTTTTTGCTTTTCTAGATCTAAATATTTCCCAAGTCAAAGTACAAATCTTGCCCCTACACCCCCACTTCCAAGCCACTAAATCTTGATTTCATTTGTTAATTTCTCTTAGCTACTCTTTTCCTTCGACAATATACACTTTCAAATTTACATTCTAGCTAGTGTATGATTAATAAATTTTGAGTATATGGTAAATCGACTTGATTCAAAAGGAAAAAAAGAGCAATTACTATATGTGTGTGTTTTATACATCATTAGTCAGCATTTGATTACAAAAAAAAAAAAAAAAAAGATGAGAATAGTACTTAAAATAGAGAGGATATTTTTCAAAATAATAAAAACTCATTTTAAAATTATCTTAAAAACAAATTTTATTTTATGTTTGTTTTTCAATCTAAACATGTTTCTATCATTTCTGTATTTGCCTCTTCTATTCTAAAACATTAATCAGATATAATCTTAAATATATTATAGTATCAGTTAAATAAAACAAAAAAAAAGAGAAAAAATATCTAACAATATAAATATTTATGAGGCTTGAACTGGAATTGATCAATTCCCTAATTAGAGGAGAATAGATAGGTCCATTATTTTGAAGAAAAAGAAAAGGGGAAGAACTTTTTGCACTTGGCGACAACTAATTTTGTTGAAAAAACTGAAGAACTCTGCAAAGAATTAATTTGAAAGAGATCCTTTCTAAGAGCATTTAATGTCAAAGAAAAATCAACAATATTTAACACAAGTTGGGGAAGTAATAATGGTAGAAATCAAAAGCAATAAATATAATCAATTAATTAAGGATATATGAGGTATCTGAATTTTGCTATACTCCCACCATGCATATATAGAAACTCTGTCTCTCTTCAATTTTTTTTACTATAATATGAAAAATATCTAGCAAGTCAGAAAGAACCATCACTAGGAAACCTTAACTTTATTTGTTCAACTAGCAAGAAAAGGAAAGGATATATCTCAAGCTAGATTGTTTTTGCTAGAAGGAAAAGAGGCCAAAGTAATATAAGTAATAAATGAAGTTTAATAAACACACACAAGCTAAATACACTTTGTTGTTTTAAAGCATAGTTATAAGATTTGATATATAGCTCGGGTTACGTGTTGAATAGATCAACTTAATTGTAGATGGAGGAATCAATCAAATTTTATTTTTTTAATTAAAGCTATAAAAAGAGGAAAATAAGATTTGGTACTAAAATTGATTTTTTAAAAATTAGAGGGACTGATTAATCTCATAGCTAAAAAATATAGGAGACTAAAATAAACTTTTTAAATGAATTTTAAAGCCATCATCTATTTTAGTTCCCTGTTTTCAATTCAACCCTCCATAAAAATATTGAATTGGATTCTAATATGAGCTCAAAAGGGCTTAATTATGTAAAATTAAATTTCAAGGATTAAATTGACTTTTTTTTTAAATCACTATTATAATCGATGATAATAGGTGAGAGGATGAACAATAAAAAACAGTAAAGTCATTATAGTAAAACTTTTATCTCTTCTAATTTATCTTATAATATAATAATTATTCCTACTAGATTGTATATTCATCCATGCAACTCAACTAAAGCGAGCATCTATTTATTTTTCCATATTTTTCACCTTATCAAACATAATTGTAAGAATAATGTTAGTGGATGGTGCGGTGTTCTCTTCTTAATATATCCATTACCTAGTTCCCCACTTTATGATTTCCAAGAACAAGATAGTAACCTAATTGGATGAAAACGTCAGGTATTCACTACTCGGTTCAATAATCATTATACAAGGTAGCAATATACATTGTGTATAGAAATTAGAGTTATCAAATCCTAAAATTACTATTTTAAACTATAAAAAAATAGACAAAAAACTCTGGTGTTTTTTGAAAAGTCTAAAATTCAATAATACAATGAAAAAAAATAGCAGGTCAACTATTTATATAGAAATCAAAACTAACCTAAAGAATCCAAAACTAAATATGAAAAATAATTAAAATTTAAAATTAATTAAAAAAATACAAATATCATCTTCTAGATCTAATTTGAGGACCTTCCATATCTAACCTAGTTATAGTTAGTCAATTTTGTTATAAAACTAAACCCGTACAACTTTCTAATACAATTTAAGCTTGATTTAATAGTTTGAAACTGTTTTTTTAGCAATATATTTGAAGAATCTGAACTTTTTGGCAGAATTTATTTTATCTACATAGTATATAAACACATCATAAACACTTTACACTTTATAATATGGAAAGAAATGATGGCCTGTACCAAGAATAGCACGGAGGAATCGAATAGGGCAGAGGAATTTAGGGCAAAGATTCCCACAAATGCTTGGTGGGTGTCTGGCTGATGTGGAAGGCAAAATATGCATAACCATAGCACATGTGGGTAATTGCTTAATTTCTGATAGTAATCAAGGGGCCAAAGACAATAGAGGTTAGATTCTCTCCTAAGTTGTAAGAGCCAACAAACAGCACTGAATATCTTCATCTTTTTTATAAAATCTCCATTTTGACATTCCTGTGGGAAGTGCTTTTCTACCTCCCACATCTTGCTGCTTGAATGCCAACTTGGGAAGCTTGGGGTTGCTTTTTTCATCATTATGCCTCTACTTTCTTTACCAGGTTAATTTGCACAAAGACGATTTTCGTGTCCTTGACACCTTTTCATTTGATTTGTTTTGTTCGACAGGAAATTCCAAATCACTCATCATCAAACAAAAATACCACACTTACATCATATATATATATATATATATATATATATATATATATATATATATATATATATAAAAGGAGTTTTTATTTTATTTTATTCCTTTTATTTTAGCACAATTAAAAAAAATTAGAGAAAAACACATTGCAAAAAATATTTTTTAAAAAATAACAAAGTTAAGAGAGTCGGAGATGACATCTACGACTCGTGAGTCGCAAATGTCATAAGTGGCATTTTCTAAATTACAAAATGGTTAGCAAAAAAATTAATTTGAGGAGAGAGGAAAGAGAAAAAAAAAAGATTTTGAAGACATACCATAACTTTAATAATAACATCACTAGTAGCATAAAAAAGATCTCAACGAGAAGAATCTAGCAATACCAGGAAAGCTCGCTAACAGAGATTGAAGTGGGTCAAATGAGTTACTCAAAGATGGTAGGGTTTGCTTGACCTTCCCTAGTGTTGTTAGATTTGTCTTAACGAGATTTTTTTCAATAATACTGGTAATATCATCATCAAAGTTTTGGTATGTCCTTAATATCTTTTTTTTTTCTTTGTTTTTTCTCTTTCCTCCCTCTCCTCTCATTTTAGTTTAGTTTTTTGTAAATCATTTTATAATTTAGAGAGAATCGCATATAATACTTACGATTTTTGAGTCACGGATGTTATTTATAACTCTCTCAATCATATTGTTTTTCTAAATAATTTCTACATTATATATTGTTTTGCACGAAAACTTTATAACAAGATACTTGGTACAACAATCTTTGAGAATATTCATATTTTGTTACTTGTGAATAATTGTGATCTATTTTTTTCTCATATTAATATTATTGTAAATGTTGATTACATTCAAATGAAATTAGAAATTTAAAAGTAGAAAACATAATTCTTCATACTTATATCTATTTTTAAATAAAAAGTTTAATGATGCTGTTAGCGTGACAAGGTGCTCTAATATGTTTTTTTAAAAGGATTGTGACAATTAACAAGAATAAAATTACATGATAATAAATCTTTAATTTATAAAAATCTAAAAAGAAGTAGGAAAAACTTAACACACACACACGAAGACAAGCTATATATATATAATAAAACTTATTGTAAGGTTTTTATACAAAAATGTAATAATAAATAACCACCATTTTCATATATATATATATATATATATATATATATATATATATATATATATATATATATATATATGATAATAATGATTAGAGGCACCCTTCTGCTAATCCTTTAAACCTCATCTCTCATCTAAGAGTTTGGATAAGGGACCGTTAAATGGTAATTTTATTTCTTAACTACTTTTCATATGTTCACTTGAAGACAACTCTTGCTTGGTTTAGCTAACTAGTCACTACAACCAATGACATCTCGATAAACATGACGAACTTGGACCACCTCCTTCTACTCTTCAATGCTAATTTAATGCCGACAACAAGTCTTACAAATATTCACGGTCGATATTTATTCATCTTCTGCCATGGCTTTCCCGTCTTCTTGGAGCATCGTCATTTATTCTTAAAAAAATATGAATTATTAGGTTGTTGAATTAATTTGCAAATCACTAATTAATTTTTTTTATTAAAATAAAGCCATTATATTATTTTTTTTTAAAAATATTATTGACGCTACGTACCATGTTTGTATTTATATAGGTTTGAATGTCTCAATTAAATTACTAAAAAATAAGATAAATTAATCAGGTTTGATCGGATCATTAATTTATTTGATTTAAGGTTTTAAACTCTAAATTATCTGATCAATCTATTTAGATTAGGATTGAATTTAACAACTATATGATAATCTTAGCTTTGTATTTCAATACGACTTCCAACGATGATAAATGTTGATGACTACGTACGTGACAGGGAAAAACATGATGGAGAAATACATAAATCTTTTTTTTTTTTAGTTTAATGTGGGTGTCCGGACCAGCTTGTGCGTACCTCGACTAATCTCACGGGTCCTAAAATTAACGACCATGTAAACATCTAGTGATCATCATATGAGTAATCATAGGATTCGAACCTGAGATCACAGAGAAAACAAACCTTTTAATTTTAAATTCTTACTACTAAACCATCAGTTAGATGGTTGAGCATTCTTTTTCTCGTATCCATTGATTCAATGTATTGCATGCTCTTGAAGCTGTACCGCACAATGATTGCACTACAAGACAACTCGATCCATAAATACTTGATGCGACTATTGCTTCTTCTTTTTTTGCCATGGATAAATTACAAGATATTGGTCGCATCATGCCCATCTTCCTCGAATTAAAGAATGGAAAATAAGGAATCAAAGTCTTTTTGCTATGTATATAAATTAATATATAGGACAACTGGTACTTGTGGATGATCACTTTGTTAGATTAAGATGGGTGTGAGTGTTAAAAGCCAGATTGTTGAAAAGAAAGATAATCAATCTAGTACCATAATTTTTGATATTTTGATCATTAATTAAATTGAAATGGGTGAAGAGGAAATAAAAAAAATAGAAGTGCAAGAAATTATTTATTTTTTCTTCTCATAGAATATCTTACTATTATAAATTCTGGGGATGCTCCTTTTTTTTCCTCTCTTGATTGTAGGTTTTAGCTGCCATTCCAACTCTATTAAAAAAGAATAAGAAAAACCCTAGTACTTGGGCTAAAAGTCACTATCATTTTAAGGGTACGTTCATGTAGAAATCCCAGTACTTAAACTCGAGAGAAGATCCAATCGTTTAATTCAATTCGAGAGGATCACGACGCAATGCTATGATGCAAGTAAATTTATATATATATATATATAGTTTTTTAGGTAAAGATTGCATGTTCTTAATTTATTCTTTGAACTAGGTTGCTTCTTCTTCAATCTGTTTTTTTTTCTCCTTTTTCTCCTACAATGCCCTGGAAATATTGACCAAGATTTCCCTTCGTTAATATATTTCTCAAACAACAGCATTTAAAACCTGAAAAAAATCAGCATGCAACCAATGGATAAGATGCTTGTACTGTTCTGTTTTTCTCAGGAAAAAATCTACACCAGGAAAAAAAATGGTGGTCAAGGAAGATTGTTCCTCAATAATGTGTGGCCACTTTTTTGTGCTGTCGGTGTATCCTTCACTGCTAAAAAATTTTTTTATTTAAAAAAAGTGATATTCTAATAAATGAGCTTGAAAAACTCATAATTTAAAACAATTTAAAACACTACATGACACAAACTAAATTTTAAATTAATATAATTTTTTTTTAATTCGATTAAACTTGATAAATTTAATAAGTTAACTCGTGACTTAATCAAATTAGTTCAAATCAACCGAGTCAGTATCAAAGACTTTTTTTAAAAAAATATTTTAATAAAAATAATTAACAAGTGGTAAACCAGCTCTTTTCTTTATAGGATCCAGAACAGGTCCTAACAGCTATGACATAGACCAATAAAAGAGTATACCTATTGGTCCAGAAGATCAGAAGAGATGAACCCTTTCCTTCCCCAAGACTTTGGACATGAAACCAGCATCTTTCCATTTATAAGGAAAAAGTGGTGCAAGCTTTAATTTAATGCCGACAGTGAGTCTTACAGATATTCACGGTCCATATTTATTCATCTTCCACTGCTTTCTCGTCTTTTCAGAGCATAGTTCTTAGATCCAATTCCCAAGGTTTTGTATTGAATTATTCAGTTTTTAAATTAACTTGCAAGTAATTAGATTAATGTTTTTTTTATTAAAATAACATTGTTTTATTATTTTTTTTAAAAAATATTAATATAATCTGGCTAGGTTTAAATTGAATTTAATTAAATCAACTAAATTAAATTAACAAAGTTTAATGGGATCAATATTTTATTTTCATAATCTTAGCTTTGTATTTCAATACCGAAACCAAAAGATAGTCAATGTTGATCATTCGGTGACAGAGAAAGACATGAAGGAGAAATAGAAACATCTTTGTCTTGTATCCAATGATGTCTTTTCAAGCTCATGAAGCTGTACCGCACAATGATTGCACTACAAAACAACCACATACTTGATGGTACTGTTGCTTCTTCTTCTTCTTCTGCCATGGATAAATTACAGGATATTAATCGCATCATGCCCATTTTCCTGGGATTAAAGAAGGGAATTACAGAATAAAAGTCTTTTTTTATTGGATACAGCACAACTGGTACTGGTGGATGCCCAGTCTCTAAGTTATAAAACAAGATTTTATCAATGTATTTTTTCAAAAAATATAAGATAAAATAAATAAATTTTATATATTTTTAGATTTTTTTAAACTGGTACGCATTATTATCAAACATATCTCCATGAAAATGTGTTTCATAATATAAGATTCTTAAGTTTTTTTAAAGGAATTATTTCTCAACAAATAGATTTAATTAAACATGTTTACACTTCACCAACAACATTAGATGTATTAAAGTCTCGCATGATCTACCATGTTTCCATCCTTCTGTAAGAATTTGATATATGTGGAAGCTAAAAGAATAACAATAACAATAACAATAACATAGAAAATACAAAAATTTTAATGAAGAAAAAGGATTGTAGATTTGAATCTTAAATTCACAATTTTATTCTCTAAAAACCAAGTATATGGTGGCTACATCCTTAAGAGATGTATAAGACCTTTAAATAGGCTAGGAAAAACTACATGTACTAGTAAACAACCTAAAGTCTAAAAATATTCAGGAAATTAAAACAGAATCCTAAATAAAAATAATAAATTCAAAAAATCCTAGGAAAATAAAAAAAGGCCCCAAATAACAACTTTTGAGCTTAATTTTAGAAGATCCAAAGATAAAAAAAAAAAAGCAACGTGTAATGTTGTTGTTCCTTATAAAATTACATGTAGAATTACCTGAAAAAATTTAAACTCAATCCAACAGTCGGATCTCTTGTTATTTTAATTTTAAGGTGTTAACTGAGTTTAGCGCGACCAAACTTCTTCTTCAGCCTAGACTTGTTCTACTAGTTTATAAAAGCATATACTAGGCCACGAACATAATATATTTGGATCAAATCCTCATTTAAGTAGTATCAAATCTTTAACCGGATGCTCAAAACTTCAGTTTTTATAAATTTGGTTTCATTAAAATTCTATTACTTAAACTCAAGAAGATCCCATTATTTTGTCATCTAATTCAATTTGAGAATCAATTTTTTTATATAGTGATGAAATTAGAGGATCAGGATGCAATGACTGTCAAATAACCATTTCAACCTAAAAGCTTAATTTATTAAGTGAGGTCCCAATATATACTATTTCAACCTAAAAGCTTAAGTTATTAGGTGAAGTTTCAATATATAATTTATATTATTCTTTAGCACTTGAAACTTGTACATGTTCACATTACCTTGTGTTTAATTTTTATCAAATAAATAGGGATGGTGAGATTCAAACTCGTGACTACTTGGTCATCAAGGCTCTGATAGCATGTCAAAGAACTTTCTTAACTTAAAATCTTAAACTATTAGGTAAGAGATTCCAAGATATAATTTATGTTATTCTCTAACAATGATACGATGCAAGGAAACATTTTCTTGTTTTTTTTGGTAAAGATTTCATGTACTTAATTTGTTATTTGAACTAGTTTGCTTCTTCTTCAATCTGTTTTCCCCCTTTTTTTATCCCTACAACACAATGGAAATATTGACCATGATATGCCCTTCGTTAATATATTCCTGAAACAACAACATTTAAAGCATGAAAAAATTGGCATGGAACCAAATTTTGAATGGATAAGATGCCTGTGTTTTGTTTTTTCTCAGGAGAAAATCTACACCAGGAAAAAATTGGTGGTCAAGGAAGATTGTTCCTCGACAACGTGTAGCCCCTTTTTTGTGCTGTCGGTGTATCCTTCACTGCTTACAAAATTCTTAAAAGAAAACAAATAAAGCAAAATAATACGTCCCGTACGTAGTTAATAAACTTGTAAACTAATTAAGGCTCGGTTTAATCTTAGCTATAAAAGATATTAACCCAACAAATTTGATAGATTTGCTGGATTAACCCATTACTTAGTCAAATCAATCCAATTCTACTGAAACAACATCAATGATTTCTTTAATGAGATAGTTTTATTTTAATAAAAATAATTTACTTGATAATCCAATAACCCTAATTTTTTCTTGGACAAGATCTCGGGCCAATTCTGAAGATGATATATACCTATTTGTCCATAAGCCCATAGGAGATGAACAAGCCTTGAGTTTGGACGAGGCTTTTCATTTTTTTCATCCACTCCCAAGAGAAATGGTGAAGGCCCAATACACCAATACGAAATTTGGATAATTGGCTACAAACTTTAATATTCGAACGCATTTTTCAAAGGAGAAGAAAAGGAAGACAAAGGAGGGGAAAAAAAAGAAGAAGGTGGAGAATAATTGTTGAACACATAAATAGTTCATATTTTTTCTATTTTGAATTTAGTTTAGTAAATTGAACCAATATATGAACTGCAAAAATAAAATATGAAATCAATCTTTCAATTATACAGTGAACTATTAAGTCCCCCCCCCCCCCCCCCCCCCCCCCAAAAAAAAAAAAAAAAAAAACTCAATTCAATTTTAAAATTTAATTCTGTTAATACCTTTCAATATAAAATCACCACATTTTTCATTAAAAATATTTAAATAATTTTTTTTGTTTATAGAAAACATGTATTTTCAACCAAAAAAACTTATAAAAAAATAATTGAATATTTGCGAGGCTAGCTTTCACTTATCAAATTAAATCTTTCTTTTATTATATTTTAATTATATAATTTATACTTTTTAAATAATATTATTTTAATTTTTTTAGAAATAATTTTTTATATCAAAAAATCAACTTGGACTAGAGTTACTAAAAGTGATTTATTTTTGGGTTTTAAAAATATTTTTGAAAAAAATAATTTTTTATTTTTTATTTTATTTTAAATTAATATTTTAATTGGTATTTTCAGATTTTTGATATATTGATATTAAAAATAAAATTTTAAAAATAAAAATTATTATTTTAATATATTTTTAAATAAAAAATATTTTTACACGAAAATCTCAAAATATGTTAATGAGCCACCTCATGAAAGTTGTCTTCAGGGACCGAACTGATTATATGTTTTAATTTGGTGACTAACTTGATGGTTGCCCAGAAAAGAAAACCCACTTGCAATGCCACTCGCACTGTACTACCAAAAACCCCCTTGACTTCCTCATAGAGAATATGCAAAACACCCCTTAACCTCCACGCGTCACCACCACAAAACGCTTGGTATATCACTCGAAGCACAGAGCGTCGGAAAAATCCGAGATCATCCTCGCTCGCTTCTCCTCCTTCACAGACCCGAAAACCCTAACCCGACAACGAAATCTTCATGTCTCTCCAAAAATCGGATCCTTTTCAACCTCCAAGACTCAATCTTTAGCTATTGTATTTGTGGGGACTCAACACTTTAGCAAGTTTCAGGTACTTAATGATTTTTTTTCCAGCTCAAGCTCTGTTATTAAGTCTTCTTTTGAAAGTTTTTGAGATGCTTAGTTTCGTTTTTGTTGGAATTTATGGAAAGAAGAGATGGGTTTGTTTTTAAATTTGTGTAAAAAATAATGGGTTGGTGAGTTTTTATTGGAAAGTTTTGTTCTTTATGTGTTTTGAGCTAAAAGGGTTTGTGTATTTTTGGCTTTAGAAGAGGAATGATGGAGAGTTGTGGAATGTTTTGCATTTTAGATGATAAAAAATGGCCAAAAATTCGGTGCTTGTGTTGAAGGTGAGAAGGAATACATGTTAATATAGAAATTAGAAATATTAAGTTGAATTTGTATCGAATGGTTTTGTCGAGATTATATGATATTTTATGAATTTAGTTAGATAAATCGGAATGGTTGGAATGAAGAACAGGAGTGGCATGAATGCCGTGAGATGCGAAGCTTCTGTTCTGTGTGTTAAATGGTTATGAGCATTGTGTGTTGTGTATGGAAGTGGAATGCAATGGAAGGAGAAGGGATAGGAAAAATATTTGGAAATGAACCATATATGTTAGATGGATGAATTGAGCACAACGGGTGGATGATCTCATTATATTGGTGTGAGATTTGTTGTGTTTTACCTTTTGTTTTCGTGTTGGGAGTTATGGTCTCCATGTGATTATTTTTTGCTAAAAAAAGATGTGCTTGAGGCATTGTTAGGTTGCAATTAGGTGATCTGTGTGAACAACTGGTATTGAATTGGTTGCTGGGTGCTAAATTCATTTGGACTTTTTTGATGCATTGTGTGTTTAGTTTGAGATCGAGGCTTTGCACGGTTTGGAATGGATATTGCTTTGTTAACTTTATTTCTTGCTGATATGGTTTGTCCAATCATATTCTTTTGTTTTAGGTACCATGGCTATGAAATCACAAGTAAAAAATTTATGCTACCTCCATCTGAGGAGATTTTGAACAACATGTATTGTATACTTTATGGAGGACTGCAGATTTTGATGTGAGCAGATTGGGGATACAAAGCGGATCTGAATCTTCTCACTACAATAATGGATTCCAGTGTGATCACAGGCAGTACAATTCCAGAACCTCGTGATGGTATTGAATTTGAATCACATGAAGCTGCATATTCATTTTACAAAGATTATGCCAAGTCTGTAGGCTTTGGTACTGCTAAGTTGAGTAGCAGGCGATCTAGGTCATCAAAAGAATTCATTGATGCAAAATTCTCATGCATAAGGTATGGGAATAAGCAGCAGTCTGATGATGCCATTAATCCACGACCCTCCCCAAAAATTGGCTGTAAAGCTAGCATGCATGTGAAGAGAAGACAGAATGGAAAATGGTACATATACAGTTTTGTAAAAGAACACAATCATGAGCTTTTACCAGCCCAGGTGCACTTCTTTCGAAGCCATAGAAATGATGATCCTCTTAAGAATGACATCCGGATACGACGACGAAAGAATCTGTCTTCAGTTTCCAAACTTTTTGGTGCATATCAAAATGTGGATTGTTTAGAGGGTTACATGAGAAATCAGCATGATAAGGGGCGGAGTTTGGTCTTAGAATCAGGAGATGCTCAGGTATTACTAGACCTTTTTATGCATATGCAGGAAGAGAACCCTAAGTTCTTCTATGCTGTTGATTTGAATGAAGAGCATCGGTTGAGAAACTTGTTTTGGGTTGATACAAAAGGAATGGAAGACTACAGCAACTTTGATGATGTAGTTTGTTTTGACACTACATATTTCACAAACAAGTATAAAATACCATTAGTTTTCTTTATTGGGGTGAATCATCATATTCAACCCACATTGCTTGGTTGTGCATTGATAGCAGATGAGACAGTTTATACTTTTGATTGGTTAATGCAAACATGGTTCATGGCAATGGGGGAACGTGCTCCACAATTAATGCTCACTGATCAAAACAACGCCTTAAAAGCAGCTATTGGAGCAGTCTTTCCACAAACATGTCATTGTTTTTGTCTTTGGCATATATTGGAGAAGATCCCTAGGCAGCTTGAATATTTGAGTCTTTGGCATGATAATTTTATGGTAAAATTTAATAAATGTATTTTTAAATCATGGACCGAGGAACAATTTGAAAAGAGATGGTCGAAGTTGCTTGACAAATTTAATCTTCGAGAGGTTGAATGGGTTCGATCGTTATATGAAGATCGCAAATATTGGGTGCCTGCCTTCATGAGAGATGTATCATTTGCTGGTTTGTCTACAATGTCGCGCTCTGAAAGCTTGACCTCTTCATATGACAAATATGTGCATGCAGAAACATCAATGAGAGAGTTTATAGAACAATACAAAACGATTCTTGAAGATAGGTATGAAGAGGAAGCCAAGGCAGATTTTGATGCATGGCATGAAACGGCTGAGTTAAAATCCCCATCACCTTTCGAGAAGCAAATGTCACTGGTGTACACACATGAAATTTTCAGGAAATTCCAAGTTGAGGTTCTGGGAGCAGCTGCTTGTCATCTTAAGAAAGAAAGTCAGGATGAGACAACCACAATGTATACTGTGAAGGACTTTGAAGACGGTCAGAATTACATGGTGGAATGGAATGAAACAAAATCAGATATTTACTGTTCATGTCGTTCTTTTGAATACAAAGGTTATCTCTGTAGACATGCTATTGTTGTTCTTCAAATGTCAGGCGTGTTCAGCATTCCACCTAAATATGTTTTGCAACGTTGGACAAATGCTGCTTTGAGCAGGCATCCCATCAGTGAAAGATTGGATGAGGTGCAAACTAAGGTCCGTCGCTATAATGACTTGTGTCGACGAGCCATAATACTAGGTGAAGAGGGGTCTCTTTCACAGGAGAGTTACAACATCGCACTTTGTGCTATAAGAGAAGCTTTGAAACAATGTGCGAGTTTAAATAACTCTGCTGAAACCAGTGCTTGTCCTAACACCTCAGGGAGCATTGAGGAAGAGAATCAGCACAGGAATACTTCTAAAGAGAGGGCACCAGATCTTCAGGTTACTGGTGCAGACAAGGCTACTAGAAGAGCTGGAGCAGCAAACACAAAGGAAAGTAACCACAGTAGTGCGGTTAAAAAGGGAAAGGTCTGCTGATTGCTGATATTCTTTGCCTATGTTGCTATTTTTTTTATCAATAATCGGTGTTCATTAGAACTTGTGTCATGTATGCAGCAGGTAACTCGGTCAGGAGATGTGAACGTTGGGGGACAGGAAGGCTTCCATTTAATGGTTTGTGATACTGCCATCTTGTTTATTTTCTTGCCTAATTCTTTTGCAGCCTAATACTCTTTAGCTCTCTCTGTGTGTATTTTCTGATAAGAAATCAACTTTATGATGACAACCATTTATCTCCACTTCTTTCTGGGATACTTTAGTTGAGCCATCATCAATGATCTGCACTCTGAGTTCTTATTAATTTAACATCCTATTATACTAATCGCAGGGCATATCTGACCTGGGGCCAACACAATCACATAATATGATGCCAGCACAGTTGCAAAATGCTGTACCTACAGTATTTCATAATATCATGCCGACTCAGTTCCAAAACATAGCTTCAACACATTTGCACGATACGAGACTCCCTCGTTAGTATGATTTTGCATTTGCTTGTAAAAAAATTGTATTTATTGATTACTGTAACACTGGTCCCAAGAATGCAGGATGTGTTGTGCAGTTGTTAATCTCTGCTTGTATGTAAAAGCTTGAACTAATTAGTTATAAGTCTTCTTGGCTCTTCCATTACTCACTTAGATCTTACTCTTCTGTTCTTGCCCGATTTATAATACAATTAACCTTGAGCAAGAAAGCAACCAAATATATAAAACTGATCATTGCATGGCTATTTGTTGGTTGTTCCATAAGTTTTTGTTTGGTTAGTGTTCTAGAGACAAATACACAAGGGTTAGGACAAAAACAGACATATTTGAGACAATTTTGAAATAAATTTTTATACTTAATATTACTTAACATGTAAAATATAATTTATATTATTTTATAACATTGATTTTTCCTAACAAATTTGGATGATTGGATTCATAAAATTTCAAATGATTATAACATTGATGTTGCCTAACAAACATATTTGAATGATTGGATTCATAAAATTTCAAATGATTCTTCCCATCTATTTTAGGTGGATTTCTAGGGATTCTAAGGGTTATTGTGTTTGATTATATTTTTTTTTTTTTAAGAAAAGAGAGGAAGTGCATGAGAAAGCAATGTACTTGTGAATTTCATATCTTTCATGATTAAGAGGCTATTTAGCATTGCGATTGAATCATAATTTTATAATTTTTTTATATTTTTATATTATTTCGATATGCTAATATTAAAAAAGTTTTAAAAATAAAAAATATTATTTAATATACTTCTAAAAAAAATTTATTTTAAAAAATAATATCCACCATTATCCTAAACACCCTCTCTTTTATGCTAATTTAAAAGATCAAATAGCTCAAATCTTGATCTTCTTATGAGAGCCTAAAATAGCTAAATAATAAAAAGTGTGAAAACTTTTCTTTGCTGGACCCTCTTGCACACGCACCACATGGCTAGTGCCTAATCATATGATTATAAAAATGGTATGATGAAAGTGTAATTTAACATAATCATTTGATTTCTCATTGAATGCAGATATGCAACACCAACTTTTGATTTTCGAAACACATATTTTTATTCACCATTTTAATTATTTAATTATCTCACCACTGATGATTTTTTTTAAAAGCAATATTTTGTTAGTGGCTGGGAAATTGAAATATATACTCGTACTTTTTTAGTTTTGGATAGTAATATGGTATTTTTACATCAAATAGTTTGATTCTAAATTCATTTAATCGCATTAATTTGATTAAAATATTCATCTTGGAATTGAAAAACTCATGAAAATTATATTATTTACTTTGAAACTAAAGAAAAAAAATGTTAAAAATATATGGTGGGTTTCTGTGTGACCAAAATTGAATTGAAGGGCAAATATGATCAATTATAAAACATTGAGGGACCATGAATGTGTTTTACCCATTCAATAATAATCACTTGTGAAAAGTTATATCACGTCCCATCTCTCTAATTTACAATATTGTCCTTTTCATCTGTTCATACACAGTTAAATGTCAGTGTTGGCTGATCACTTGTCTTCAAGATATGCTTGAAATTCGAGAGATTACAGGTTGGTTTGAAATCTTCACGACATGGGAAAATGATGGCCTGTCCTCTCTTGATTTACGTACAAAATTTTATGTCCCACACACCGATCTTCTCCTGGTGGACCGATTTTAAACAGTGTAAAGATAGGGCATGTGGATCAGTGGATGAGCCAGATTTCTAAGGGGCAAGGAGTTTTTTTATCCTTTAATGGAGGACCACAACGGTGACTCCAATCTGGGAGACAAAGATTCAGTCTAGGGTCAATTAATCAGCAAGTAGAGTCCCATTTTATTGTCCCAAAGTTTTGATAGAACTTTGTTCTGAATTGATTAAATTTAAAGAGGACATTCATGAAAAATGGTTCCACTCTATGGAAGTAAACACTTCAGAAACATTAATTTACTCCAAAAAACCAAGCATACCATACAAAACTTCAAGTTTTAACGAAGCCAGAGTGTCTGCATCTTCTACAGTCCAAGAAAGAGATCCTGAGATCAGGCATGGTTAAGATCTCACATCTCCTGTATACTACTTACTTCATAGAGTCTTTACAGGCACCATTTTCGCGAGGAAAAAGAACATGTGGTTAACCGAATGGATCACTGGTTGCTGGCCGTCGCTTTCCTCTCCTTCCATTGGCTAATAATTTCTCCTCCTGGCAATGCATTATCCTAAGCGAGGAAGGCTTTTGCTTCATAGAAGAATTAATTTAATTCACAGATTTATTGTGGTCACCACAACATTCTGATCCTCTCCAATCATGGACCTCGAAGTGCCACGCGATGTATACAGCACCACATGCCCCCAACTCTCTCCCTCAACCTCCCCAGCTAACTTCTCAGCCGAGCTTATCCCCATATATCTCCATGTTGATATGCTCTTCCTCAATTATTAGGTTCAGCTCCCCCCTCCCTTGATTTCTAACCTCGAATTTGAACTCGAGACATAATGAGAGCTGATAGGCAAGCTGGCATGAGAGACACCGTCGCTTCACTGGCTAGTACTACCTGCATCTTAGAGATCACAAGTTCAGGATTTTAGTTTGGTGCATTGTCAATTTAAGAATCAAGGTTAATTGATTCTCTCAAGATCAACCATAGTTAGCAGCAAAACATTTATCATGATCCAACCAACATGCTGCTGCTCATGTCCTCGTACATTAATTTGGAGCGCGTGCTTGATTGATATTGTCAGTATGTATTGAATCTCCATGTATTAATTTTCCCAGAAATTTCTGTAGCAGTATTAACTCTAGCTCGTACGAGTCAGTGATTCTTTTCATCAGAACAGATGACCTTACCTGATAATTAATAACAGCTAATTAATTCATAGATATCAGATTATAATTACTCACACGCATCCGAACATTTCCTTTCCTAAAACATCCATATTATATAGATTCTCGATTCTGAGAAGAGACTAGATTCCTTGTTTACTTTGAAGGGATATTAATGTTTAGATGACATATTGAATAATATACTGTTAAGGATACAATAATAAATAGAAAAGAAATAGTCTTAATTGATATGGGATTAATTAGTTATAATCCTGATCCTACAAGAAATATATATTTTTTCTTAGAAAAAATCCTAGTTCTATAAATTTTTCATTAATCAATGCGAAGTCCTTAAACAACATACAAATTTTCATTGTTCTTGAAAATGTTTTTTTTTTGGCGAAATTAAAGTTTTAATAAATTATCCATAATAATTGAAATGGCATGTACATGCACTTAGATTTTTATCATCAATTAATGAACTAGTTGAGATAGAATCTTTCTATCAAATGATTTTAAAAACACATATTTTATCAAATTCATATATTTATGATAATAAACTCTCTTAATTATTCAATTTGATACATTCAAAATAATGAATTTTTTAAATTGTTGAGGTTAAAACACAAAAAATTAAAAGAATTATTTTTTAAATTATATTCGGTTAGTGTTTCATGATAGAAAAAATAAATACAAAAGAGATAAAAATGTATTTAATTAAAAAAACAAATATATAAAATGAACCTATCTATTAAATAAATTTAAAATAATTTTTTGTATTTTCATAAAAAAACATACAAAGAAATATATATCTATTCTATTCTTACTATATCTTTTCTATGACGAGACAATCATCAAACATCATCTTATTTACGAAATGAGCATATCCCTATTGGATATTATCTCTTCTAATAACTCTCACGAATTCGCACAAATTAAAAAAAAAAAAAACCTACCATAATTTGAAAAATGAAAAGGAACATGCAAATAGGTCATCACACATCTAGCAAGGCAAGACCTGTAACAATCCACGTTATGGGCAAAATCGTCACCATAATAATCCCACCCAGTATATACACACACACACACACAAACAACGACGTTATCCCTCATCTCCATGCCCACACTTCACTCCCCAACGTAAACTCATAAAAAAAAGCATACACTCTACACGCAGAAATCAAGAAACAATGACAATGTTTTCTTACATTACATTACTAGCAACCTTAACAATATTCATCTCTACTTGTACAGTTCGAAGCTGTCCTCCTTCAGACAGGGCAGCTTTGCTAGCTTTCAAAACAGCTCTCCACGAGCCTTACTTGGGCATCTTCAATTCTTGGGCGGGCACCGATTGTTGCCATAACTGGTATGGTGTCAGCTGTGACATGGAGACCAAAAGGGTTGCTGACATTAACCTCCGAGGTGAATCTGAAGATCCCATTTTCCAAAAAGCTGGTCGGTTCGGGTACATGACTGGTTCGATCTCTCCTTCTATTTGCAAGCTCAAGAGGCTCTCCAGTCTTACAATTGCTGATTGGAAAGGCATCTCAGGTCCGATTCCAGCCTGCATTACGTCGTTGCCGTTCTTGAGGATTCTTGATTTGATTGGGAATCGGCTTTCAGGCCAGATTCCAGAAGACATCGGACGGTTGCACAGGCTGACCGTTTTGAATATCGCCGACAATCTTGTAACAAGTAGGATCCCGAGATCCTTGACTAATTTGTCTAGTTTGATGCATCTCGATTTGCGTAACAATCGGATTTGGGGTTCTTTGCCTCGAGATTTCGGGCGTCTTCGGATGTTGAGTCGCGCTTTATTGAGCCGAAATTATATTGATGGGACAATTCCCGATTCAATTTCTAAAATTTATCGTCTCGCCGATTTGGATCTTTCCTTGAACAGATTATCGGGCGAAATACCAGCTTCTTTGGGTAAAATGGCAGTCTTGGCAACACTAAATCTTGATGCCAACAACTTATCAGGAAAGATACCTTATACTTTGTTTAATTCAGCTGTTGGTAACTTGAATTTGAGCAAAAACTCATTTCATGGATACCTACCGGATGTTTTCGGTCCGGGATCTTACTTCATGGTTCTTGATCTATCCTACAATAACTTTTGGGGTCGGATACCAAAATCCTTGTCCCAAGCATCATTTATCGGGCACTTGGATTTGAGTCACAACCGCTTATGTGGGAGGATTCCAGCAGGGCCGCCTTTCGACCACCTCGAAGCATCATCGTTTGCTTATAATGCTTGTCTTTGCGGTAAGCCACTCGGAGCTTGCAGGTAGACGTACGAGACTATGTGTTTCGGTCAGCCGAGATGGAAGTTGGTTTCATTTTTTCGGGATTGGTTAAATACCACATGTTTGTATGATTATGTAATGTAACAGTAAAGTGTGTTTAATTAGTAACGTCGTTAGGGGAATTAAAAAGGTTAATTTCATGCACGTAATCTTGCATGAAATCAAGCTTTGATGCAATGAGTGTAACTATAAACATAGATGTAATACCAGATTATGTCAAATCAAATGATAAAAGCAAATTAATGTTATTTTCTTTTCAGATTTCTTTATTAGTACTTCTATGGATGAGCCTATCTAGCGCTAATAAAAATTAAAACCATTCGAGTCAAACCCACTTAACTCATAGTCTAGGTTTTGAGTTGGGTTGATTCCCGGATCGGATTTTATACTCTTCACGTGACATGAATGTTTTGGGAAATTTCAAAGGCTAAGCCGTGAGGATGCATCAGTTTAAAATAGACTAGTAGTTTATAAGTCCTTTGAAATAGCAGCCTGTCCAGAAGGCCACCTATCAATCATCAAAATCATGACACTCAACCAAGATTTGTAATAGACTACACATGATCATGGACATTGAAGATTGGATGGGAAGATCTACATCTTTACGTTACGGCTGTGCATATCAATTTAGCAAGTAGTGCTGGCCATACATACATGGTGCGATGAAGTGTTTTTTTTTGGACCAAGGGTACTGTTCAGCGGTGATTTTAAATATACACGTCCTTTTCCTTTATAAAACAAGACAGCGCACGTGAAGCATTAGTGTGATAATGACACGACTTGCCTTCGCATTTAAAGATAAGGGGCCTAACGGTGGGGAAATGATTCTTCACTGGTGCTGCAGGCACTTGCAGATTTTAGCACACCGCATCTATATTATGGCGAGCGCGCTTGCTTCACAGGGATTCTGCTACAAGCTACTAGCCATGCCTATTTCACAGATGATATATGCTCATCTAAAATTAATCTGTTGTACTTGAATTGATGCGCTTTGCTTGTAGAGATGTTTGCATAAATGTATGTCTATCTGACAGATTCCTGTGCTTTTTCAAAGATGCATGTGCAGTTCTACTTTCTTGTTTTTGTGTTCTTGAATTTTGTTTCGATCGTCGGTGAATATATTCCACCTCTGCAAGAGTTGAGGGGGTTAAGGCTTGGAGAACGAGAGGAATTATTACACAGATTAATCTACTGCATTATTCATAAACTATGTTAATAAAACACTTAAATAAAATCATGTGCAATACATAAATCATTAGGTGGAGGCTATTATATTTTATCTATGTGTCTTGTGTTTATTGGTTTGTTTATAGATAATTTGATACTTAATTAATCTATGTAATAATTCATTTTAAGTCTCCATTCACTGTTTTTCTTTTCTCTTTTAAAGAATAGCATTTGTTCATCTTGCTGCGATTTTTCTGAACTTGTAATTTGTTTAAGCCCCAGCTTTTGTTTTACCTACAAGCTATTGAAAGGAAGATGGGATGTATAGTTGGTTGGCACAAGGCATTTTATGCCTTTTGTTTCTTTCTCGAAACTTTGCATGAGTCTACTAATACTACTAGATATTTTGACGTAGTTTGCTTTTTATTTACAAATTTTCACTCAACTAATTGAGATTTTATGTCAATAATTCATTGTAGACTCGAACTTTTCCTCCATAAAGTGATTAGAATTGACCTGACCCTACTAAATGAAAGCAAAAGTCACAATTCTAGAGCTAAAGTGAGAATCATATATGAAATAAAGAGATTTATGGATTCCTTAATTTTCTATTGATGCAAAACATCAAATTCTTCATAATTTCATTTAGCCCGGCTGGTTTCAAAATGGTGTCGCTGCCATTTTCAATTAATTATCTAGTTTATATTAAAATACTGTCTTAATCCAAAAGGTCATATTAGTGAGTTTCTAACACATGACGAGGTTAAGCTCCTCCCTTCTTAGTTATATATTAAGGCTTTGATAATATATTAATTTTTTTTTAATGTTATGATCAACACATTCATAAATATGATCGACATAATGCTTAATTAGGTGTAATATTTCAAATTAAAATTGAAGTTACTAGCTAGATGAAGCTAAAAAATGATTTTATATTATTCTGTAATGATTTTTTTTTTTTAATTTCTTGATTGTTCAAACAGGTGACAGCTTACAATTCGCTTAGCGTGCTTACATGTTGCAGTCGTCGATATCCTTTTTATTAATCAAGAAGATTAGATAATTCAGCAGTTAAGAAAGTGAAGTAATTGTTTTCGTAGTGATATTTTTTTTATAATAGTCGATTATATTATAAAATGCTAGTAGTAGATGGCAATAAAACGATTTTTTTTTTTTTAAGTGAGAATCATCTTTAACTTAAGATTAGTATATAGCAAGCACTCTACAGATAAAGTTAAAGTGACTCTCACTTTAACTTTATATCGGGCGAGTGTTTGCTATATACAATGTGTCACATTTAGAGTGAGAAATATGCTGACGTCGACCATTGGAAAATAAAAAGAAGTTAAACTCTTCACGGAGAAATTGGGAATTAACCACTATCTTCTGGGACAGCGTAGAAGGACGTTTTAAAGCCAATCTAAGTAGAAATTGTTGTACGTAGTTATGTAGTCATCAATAGTAAGAAATTAGAAATTGAAGTTTAAAATCCTTATTTAATTTATTGCATTCTCGCACTTGTTTGATATTTAATCTTTTGTATATTTTCATCTGTTTCTACTTAGTAGGAGTTGGATTTGTTCGAGCATTTGTAGTAATGATAAATTTATTGATGCCGACACTAGCAATTTTCTCAACTCTGTCATATGCTCTTCAGCAGCAATTTTTGTAAGTGCTTGTAATCAGTTCTAGATGAACACATTGCTGGTTACTTCTGACATTACAAATCAAAGTTGTTGGGTGGCATTGAATTACTGTCTCAAGATACAAGAAATAAAGATAATAGATGTTTTGAAAGAGAATGTGACTCTAAGAGATAGATTTATTTTATATTTTTATATTTGTCTCTCTAATCAAAAACGTTTTTGTCTTTTATGTTCCATGATGTTAACCAAATGCAACCTTGAAGTGATAGGTAGCTATTCCCCGGTCCATACTTTTAGCAACCAGATTATTTTTTTTAAAACTGAAGCAATCAGAATTAGTCTGAGACTACTTAATGGTAGTCAAATTTTTTATATTGAGTCTGACAATAGAATTGCTTTGGTCAGTATCCCCACAAGATGGAGGACGTAGAAATATCGGTTGATGATCAGCAGGTAACAGAATATGCTCAGGATTCACAACTTCCACTTGATATTAACAAGTTGGCGAAGTCCTTGAGAGCGGATATGGAAATGTTGCATTCTTTCTCCGATCAATGTTGTATCTACAGAGCCCCTGTTCGACTACGTGAGTCGAATGAAAAGATCTTCACACCTCAAGTAGTAAGCCTTGGTCCACTTCACCATGGAAAAGAAGAGCTTAAAGCAATGCAGGAGCACAAGATATTGTACTTGCAAGATTTTCTTGAAGGGAGAGAGACAAGCATGGAGGAGTTAATTACAGTTGTACAGGAGAGAGAGACAGAATTGCGTAATTGTTCCATGGATTTGGATTGCTGTGTGATCAATACTTGTTTCTTTCATGTTTTGTTTTTTTCCCTCCATTAGTATGTGTAAGTTTCCAGTTATCAACTAGCACTATGCTTCAGAATGTTATCCTTGATTAATATAAGATCAAAGCAAATGATTTGTCATGCTATTCCTGATGACATGATTTGATTTTTATGCATATAGGTACCTGGTACTGTAAGCTCATCTATGTTTAGACACTAGAAATCAGAGAGGGAATTATGCAGTCGCAGGCAAATATTTAATCAAAATTTGAAGAAATAACATGTTACCAACATCTAAAGAATTAAATGCAGTATCAGAATATCCAGGCTAACTGTTCCTTGCCTCAGCTAAAATTTGCAGAATCTGGATAGAGTTCATGTATTTTAGTGGGTCAAGATCTGGATTAATATTAAAATTAAAAGAAAATATAAAACGTGAGGGCAAAACACTCCACAGTGTTTTTCCAGTGTTTTGCCCATCTCAAAACTACATGTATAACCAGTTATGGGAGGTGCTTTACTATTTTCACATGGATACATTAGTCATATGGAGATAGATCGATTTTTTCAAATTTTTATGCAAAATAAAATGATTTCATTACCTTTAAAATTAATTTTTTTAAAGTTGAAGCTTAAGGTGTTTTGGTATTTTCAACTTTTTATGCAATTTATAATAACTAAATTATCCCTAAAAAATAAAATTTCATTCATGATTAGGGGTGTTTTGGTATTTTTGTAATGGATTTTTTTGATATAATTAGGATGGTGTTGGGTGCTTCACAGAGATTTCAATTTTTTATACCCAATAAAATTACTTAACTACCATGGCTATCAAAAAATCTAAAGTTTCCTTGCATGAGCTTTTTCATCTTTTGCTCTTAGTTTTTTTTTTTTTTTTTTTTTGCAGCCAGTATGGGAAATTGCCTTCTAAATTATAATTCTATAGCCTTATAAATTGCTGATATGAGCTGAATTTTTTATGAGCTGATATGAGCTAGCCCAAGTTTCAGCCTTGAAATTTATGCCTAATCAAGCCCAATTGGTCCAAAACTCATGTCCAGGCTCACTGAGAATACATTGGACTTGGACTCAAGCAGACTGGTCCATGATTTGGTTTGATAGTAGCACATGAACACCTTTTTTAAATAAAATTTACTTAATAATAATTTAAAGATATAATTAAATTAAAACATTAATAAATTAGAGAAAGAATATGGTCGTCCCTCCACTACTAAAACAATATTTTATTGGTCCCTCCACCAACTTAATATCACACTTGTCCCTTCATAATAATTTTTTTATTAAATAACAATCATCAGTTATAATAAATAGATTAATTTTTTATTTATTTTTTCTTTTAAAAAATTAAAAGGATATTATTAGTGATTCACTGAGCACTATAAAATTTATCTTAGCTCATGTTTTTAAGTACATTGCATTCATAAAAAGAAAAAAAAATACGAAGGGATTAAATATCTATCACAATTGAAGGATAGAGCAGGCTGTTTGTATGACAGTGAGTACAAGGAGAAAACTAACAGCAAAAACAGAGATGTCAGTCCATGGATTTTTTAAATAAACCTGCTTCAAGGTTGCCTTCCACTTGTGTCTACGCTTTGTGCAATGTGACTTCAGGTCTTCGCAGACACCTGAAAGAAAACTATTTTTAGTGACAACATTTTCTTTATCGAGGCTGTAAAGAAGATTTGACACTGCTTCGTCACTGTTTAGCATATTTTTCAAATTCTCATTATGAGCAAGCACTTCCACATCATTAGGAGCACGGACGAGGCAGCCGATGAAAGTAATATAGTCACTTACGAAAATATACTCCAACCTATGATGCCATTGCTCAAAGGCCTGGAGATTTCTGAATAAGATTTCTGTGCTGTCATCTATTTTTAGTTGTGGAATTTCTAGAATCCCATTACTGAATGTTATGTCAAATAGTGAGTTTTTTTCTGGATTCTTAAACTTCACTCCAGATTGATGGAGCTCCGTTGCTGTGGGTGCGCTTAAGAAAGTAGTTTTTTTCGCTGGAAGATACTGTTCCGTTGGCTGCTGACACTTTCTTAGGAAGTCAACGAAATGTAGGATTCCAGGGGAATTTATTTTTTTCCAACTGTCCTCTTTTACCCAGTTAGCCCAGATTTCTTTTAATAACTCACCGGTAAGTTCCATAATGGTACAATTCGTAGGATTGGCTTCACAGGATAGCTCAAACAACTTCCCGAGGAAGAAGAATGGAAGCTAATTTTCTAGCAAACACATATCGAACACTACGTCAACAAACTTCCATGGACGAAAGAAAATCTGACTTGGATGGTCTGAGGCATGGATAAAAAAAAAGGATCAGATGGATCAATGGTTAAAAAACATGTTCTAATGGGTGGTGTTTTGGTAGCACTTGTTGAATCAGTACTATCCTCAATTGAATAAATTTGCGGAAGCTTGGTAGAGACGTTAGGATTTAACCATGCTCCTGATACCATGAAAACAAATTAAAGGAATGAAAACCAAAAGAATGAAAGGAATTTATTTCTGAATGTCATTCTTCTGCAGTGTTACAACGATTATATATACAAGTATATGCCTGAGAAGTCGGGGCTACAAGAGATTGAGTCCTACACAAACTGTTAACCCTGTAAAGGTGGAATTACAGTCGATTTAGATCAACTCAAACTATCTGCTCAACAAGAATTATAGAAGAATTGAGCTTACTTGTTGGTTATTAAAACGAGATGGCTTGACTGTGTAAAAGAGGACAGTTGGGAAATAATCAAATTCTGGAGTCCTACATTTTGTTGACTTCCTAAGAAAGTGTCTAGAGTGAAGTTTTCTAAGCGCCTTCCACAACTAAAAAGAAACTTTTTTAAGCGCACCCACTGCAACGGAGCTCCATCATTGTGGAGTGAAGTTTAAGCGTCCCAAAAAAAGCTCATCATTAGACAAAAGATTCAGTAATGGGATTCTAGAAATTCTACAACTAAAAATATTTGACCAGACAGAAATCTTATTCAGAAATCTCCAGGCTTTTGAGCAATGCGCATACTTTCATATATGATTATATTTATTTCATTAGCGGCGTCGTCCGTCCTCCTAATGATGTGGAAGTACTTGTTAATAATGGGAATTTGACAAATATGCTAAGCAGTAACCAAGCAGTGTCAGATCTTTTTAAGAGTCCCAACAAAGAAAATATAATTTGCTCTACTAATAATTTTCTTTGGGGTGTTTGCGAAGAGCTGAATTCACATTGCAGAAAGCGTAGGCACAAGTGGAAGGCAACCTTGAACCAGGTTTATTTCAACAATCCATGGGCTGGCATCTCTGTTGTTGCTGCTTCTTTTCTCTTTATTCTTACTGTCATACAGACGGTGTGCTCTATCATTCATAAGTGATAAATATTTGATCCCTTTGTATTCTCCTTTCCTTTTTATGATTTCAGTGTACTTAAAATCCTAAGCAATGACTGTTCCTTTCATTTCTTGTTTTGCTGATCATATTTCTGAATAAATTAATCTCCCTCATAAGGCAATATAACTTGTTTTCCTGATCTTATTTCTGAATAAATTAATCTCCATCGGCAATATAACTTGGAAATTAATCTTTTAGAGATATTATTAAATAAGTTTTCAAGAATAATTTTATATTATTTTGTATTGGCAAATTAATGAAATAGCTAGCCGAGATGACACAGATTTCTAGTTAGGTATAACCCACTTACGGATTTGATTCATGGCCAATCTGTTCATGGCCTATAGATAAGTGCTCGACTAATTCTCCGCTTCTTTTCTTCTAATATATATATTTGTTTTCTTAACATCATCAAATTTCATTAAACTGAAAAGAAAATGAGCACGTCATCATGGGCTATTTCCAGGAAAATATTTGTATTATTCTATCTATATATCAATATGTTTTATATTCATAATTTGAATTCATAATATTTTTGTATAAACATGTATATGGTTATATTTAATTAGATAGAAATGTTGTTGCCATCCTTGACAAAAGGCTCGAGCTTTCCCTGCAAAATGTTAACAATGTTAGTTTCCTCTATGTCTGTGTCTTGCTTTCTCTGCAAGACGTCTTTTTCTTTCTTTCTTCTTTTTTTTTTGTTTTTTCTCTTCTCGTCCTTTTTTTTTTCCTGGCCGTCTATTTCAATCAAAAACATGGAAGGACACGAACAGAAAAGGGAGCTGCTGATGAAGAAAACAACAGCCCCCTCCCCCGGTTCTTAATTATGAACCAGCGAAAGAAAGGAGATAAAAAAAGAACACCAGAGGCTAGCCAACTCTTAACATAGTCACCCATCCAAAACCCAAAACCACGGCAGAAACAACACAAGGCAAGCGTTCATTGTACAGTCTAAAATTGAAAACGAATGTACAAAGCAAAGACAAAACAGGTACAACAGATTTAAAGGCAGCAAAGGAGGAGAAAGTTAAGACTTACCTGCAGGTCTCACTGTTTTCTTTTCTGCAGAAGATGAAATAAAACCAAGCAAACGTTGCTGTCAAGGTTTAGCAGCAAAGCTCCCTCTCCATCTTGTCTTTTTTCTCTCCTCTTTCCTCACAATAACACCAGAATGCAAGAAAAGAACTCCCTCTATATACTGCGTTTTTCTTACTCTCTCCCTCTCTTGCGTTTTTCTCCTCTTTTTATGCTCCTTTTCTCTTCGTTTTTCCTCCCTTTTTTCTCTTTTGTTAGGTCATTAGAAGGGCTTATATATAGTCTAAATATGTCTCTATTTAGGAATGATTCAATGCATTAATCCTAGGACGCAAATCCCTACTGATTTGCAGTAAAAAAAAACGCAAAAGGAAACTGCAATATTCTGATTTTGTGTTGGTGCTTTACGTCTGATTTCTTTCCAGCTTTAGAGGATGGTGTGGCTCTTTTCTTTCCTTCCATAGGGCCAGCTGCTCCCTTTGAAATGAGGCAACAAAAACGTGGTCTTCAGCTCCAAAAATCAGGCGTGATGAGAAAGGAAAACATCAGAGAAAAAAGGAAAGAAATCAGATGGAGGGTGCAGCTGCAAAGTCTTATTTTCCTTATTAGGTGTGGTAAAAATCCTGTCATTTATGATGATTCAGCCCCCCCTCTCTAGCTTTCAATATCCTTCTTCAATTCAATCCCTTATTTTAACACTTTTCGATTCAGTCCTTGGTCCAAAAAAATCCTTCAAATCAGTCCCGCGAACTTGGGCTATATCCTTCCCGCGACAAAATTTTCTGCCTTCACGTTAGATATTCAAATGGGAATATCTTGAGCTTCTGATATCTAAATCAAGTGATTCGAAAGCCCAAATTCATCTACGTGTCTAGGACTACAAATTTGATGAAGGAGTCGAAGTGAGATAAAATCTTTTTAAAGAACAGAATCTAGCAGTAATTTGGTTGGTCAAAAGGGATCTCCAAGTCTAACTCAAAAACTAACGAATGCCGAGAATCCTGATATGACTGAGAGTATGAACTAAGAACAAAAATCACAAAAACTAGGCCAAAAATAGAGTTTTTTTTAGTGCAGACTCGGGTCAATATCCTTCTCGCAGCAGAATTCTCTACCTTCACGTTAGTTATTCAAACGGGAACATCTTGAGCCTTTGATATCGAAATCAAGTGATTCAAAAGCTCAAATTCATCTACGCATTTAGGACTACAACTTTGATGGGGGAGTCAAAGTGAGATAAAATCTTTTTACAGAATAGAAACTGGCAGTAATCTAGTTGGTCAAAAGGGATCTCCGGGTCTAACTCAAAAACTGACGAATGCCGAGAATCCTGATATAACTGAGAGTATGAACTAAAAACAAAAATCACAAAAACTAGGCCAAAAATAGAGTTTTTTCAGTGCAGACTCGGGTCAATATCCTTCTCGCGGCAGAACTCTCTGCCTTGACATTAGATATTCAAACAGGAATATCTTGAGCTTCTGATATCGAAATCAAGCGATTCAAAATCCCAAAATCATTTACGCATCTAGGACTACAACTTTGATGAAGGAGTCGAAGTGAGATAAAGTCGTTTTAGAGAACAGAATTTGACAGTAATCTAGTTGGTCAAAAAGGTTCTTCATCTAACAATGCTGAGCATCCAAATCTGACTGAGAATCTGCCATAAGAACAATGATCCCTAGGACCTAATAAAGGTGTACGTCAATTTTTCAACATGTCATGAGTGACAAAATATACCTAGGATGGTCAGATATCTTACGAAACCGAGTCAAAATCAGAGCCTAAGTTGGAACAAAAAATTGCGACAGCAGCAGAACCATTTTTTTGGTGCAAATTCTGAGGGATTTATTCAACCTTAAAGACCAGATAAAAAGGAATGAATTTAGCATTATGAAGACTCCTGATCAACCTAAGAAAACCTGATGATTTTGGTAGCAAAAGGGGAAGGATAAAAAAGAGCAGAAAACAGTTCAAACAGGGTTCAAAAAAATATTTCTTTCTCCTCCGCTTTTGTCAATCTTCTGGCGAACATGAGCTAAACTCTTACACTCCTGTTCAAAACGGGTATACATCATCTCCAGCACGTGGGGTCCAAAATTGAGTAACAACACGGGTCATGGATTTTGATCAGGTTTCAGATTACTTGGATTAATTTTATTTTTTTATAAATCAAAATGATATTATTTTAATAAAAAAAATAAAAAATAGTCAACGGGTTGTAACTGAATTTTTGACCGGATCAGCGGGTTTTTAATTACCCCTATTTTTTTATAAACTCGACTCGGTTCTAGTCCCGGATCCTGGATCAACCTGTCAGGTCAGGTCAGGTTTTAAAAATATAATTCTGGTATGAAATTGACATAGATAGGGCAAATAAATATCCTAGTCCAATTATTCACATTGCTTTAAGAAACTCTTTTTAAAACATCATTATCACGACAACTTTCACGAATTAATTATGTATTTTGGTGAAAAATTACTGTCCAATAATTCAATTTAAATTTTTAAATAAAAATATTATAAGATATGAATTATATTATTTTTTAATATATTTTTTCAAGTAAAAATCTTTTAAATTTAAAACTTGTACATATATATATTATCTTATATTTAATTTTTATCAAATAAATAAAAATAATAAAATTTAAATTCATAACTATTTAATTATTAAAATTTTGATACCATATAAAAACATCAATACAACTTTAAAATTTAAATTATTAAATAAATTATTATATATAATTTATATTATTTTTCACCTTCTTCGAGGTCCTGCATTTCCCCCACTTACTGTCGCTTTTTAACTGCTATCTTTGTGGAAAGAAAGTTGAAAAGTGCTACATTTTCCTGTGATGCCTGTGATGCGATATTGATTTAGAGATTTGTAGATATTATTTTTTAAAGTATTTTTTATTTTAAAATATATTAAAATAATATTTTTTATTTTTTAAAATTTATTTTTAATATTAATATATCAAAATAATTTGAAAATAAAAAAATATATTAATTTAAAATAAAAAAATAAAATAAAATTTTTTAATTTTTTTTTAAAAATACTTTTAAAATGCATTGCAAAAACACTACCTGACAGAGGATGCAGAACTGTAGAAGATGAAAAGTCTTCAGAAAAACGGCAGAATTGCACAGTTTGTGTGAGAATTGAGAGCAATCGAGTTTTTTTTTAATGTATAAATTCTACTTTTAGATATTTTTTAAAGTATTTTTAACTTAAAAAATATTTATTTATAATTTTGATATACTAAAGTAAAAAAAAAAATTATTTTAATATAATTTCAAATAAAAAATTATTTTAAAAAACACCATTTATCACAATTTAAAATACCTTCTAAGTAATTTATACATTACTCTATTCTTGAAGTTTTAAGGCTCTAAATAGTAGAGAAAATCTTAATAAAAAAGTTTTAAGTAAATTTTTGAATTATCAATTTTTTAATATAAAATAAATTAAATATCTCTATTTATACTAGTTTTAAATTTAAATTTTTTATAAAAAATGATTATTATGAAAAATTACATGAATTCATATTTTTAAATTAAACAAATTTTTATAAATCTTAATAATTAAATAAATATTTAAATAATTACGCCGTAAAATATTAAAAAATAGTGCCCCGCATCATTAAGGATAGTTTAAAAAATGTCATTATTCAAAAGCCACTTTATCCATACATGTGCTTCAAAAATATGTTTTATAAAATTTCAAAAATGTCATTATTCGAAAGCAGCTTTATCCATACAAAACAATTTTCCTTTTATTTTCTATTTCGTTTCTTGTAATATTTCGTTTCTTTCTTTTTAATAACATCATCAAATTTCATTAAGCTCAAGAAATTAAACACATCATCATAGACTGTATCCAGTACAAACTAGGAACATATTTTTGTTATTCTATCTTTTATATATAAATATGTTTTATATTATTAATTTGAATTTGTAATATATTTTAATATGATTGAAACATTATAATAATGATAGTGATAGTTGAAAGATTTATGATGTTATAATTCGATTATTATTTAAAAATATATTTTATAGAGTCATGTAAGTTAAAAATATTTTTAATGAATAAATTAACTTCATAGATTGATGTGTAAAATATTTTATATCTCATACAATATTCCACGTAAAATAAACATTTTTTTTTAATATGATTGAAGCATATTTTGATGGCTATATAAAAATATTCTGTAGAACTACTTGGGAAGAACAAATTCATATTTTTAATAAGAATCTCATGATCATAATATTTCTATAATCTCTTTTGAAAAATTCAAGAACTTTATCTTTATTTTAAATTTATTTATCTAACATGAAATTTATAAATTAAACATAAATAAATATTAAAAATAAATAAGGTATTTATTAATAAAATTAAATATGTTTTACATGATTAAAATTAAAATATCATTTTACATTAAATCAATTAAAGATAGCAAATATATGTTTCGGTTTCTACCTACACTAAATGTTCTTCAAAAAATAAAGTATTAAATATTTTAAAAAGACAAACTCGTAGAATTTTTTTTCTTAACGATTCAAGATTAAAGCCACAGAACACCGCATGTGAGGGGCACTAGTTGGGATGTTAATATTTTATTTTATCCTATAAAAAAAACTTTGAAGAATCATGTAGCTTTGAATTTTTCCCACCATTGAATAAGGTTGTGGAAATTCTAGTGTGAAATCGACAGATAGAGGTAGAAAAATTCTCTCCACTATTTCCTAAGTGTAAGAGCGTGTTCGTATCTTGTTATTAAATAAAACCTAGTTTGTTTATTAACAAATTGCATTTAAATAGCCATTTGAGCAGAAGATTAAATAAAATCTTTTCATTTTCACTGTAGCAAGTTAACAAAAAATCCAACTTGCCGTGCAACACGGGCTAAGGATATAGTTATGCTCCATAATGTAACATGATTGTTTGCTTTATGCTATTCTTCAAACAGGTTTATAATAGAATTAACTATTTGACCGCATGAAATAAAATAAATTGATAACTGTATATGATAATAAATGAAAAAAAATTATTAATAATATCTAAAAATAAAACTAGAACAATCAAGGGTTAGGTATAGATTATGGCATTTAATATCGCAAAATAATATATTTACACGGTTGTGTTTATTTAATTTATTTATTAAAAATATTTTTTTTATTAAATCAAATGATATTCAAAAGAAACACACATATTAAATTGATTAAATAAAATAAAAGTAAAAAATATCACGCAATGGTGCACATATTAGAAATATTATCTAAAGATAAACATTTTTAATTTTTTAAAATAAAGTTCTTCAATACAAAAGATAAAAAAAATTATAAATGAATCAGAATAATCTTTTAAAAAATTAATTACGCACAACACCATTAAAAAACAGTCTTTATCAGAAAAAGGTTAAATAAGAAAAAAAATCATAGATGAGAGATATTAATTAAATCATAAATTTAAAAATTATTTTTTAAAAATATATTATAAAAAGAAACTAGTAAAGAATAGCAACATATATAAAAAAAGAAGCCTCGATGTTGTGGCTTAACTTGTCAAACCCGTATTTCGAACCATGAACTCAATCAGGTTCAATAATTTTCTCCCCTTAAATTTATATCTAGCCTTAAAAATAATAAAAAAGGGCCAAAGCCTAGACTAGCGGGCGTATGGATCAACATGCTTGGGCAACTGCAATGAAGAGCCAAGGAGCACTGATGGGCCCTTCAAGCCTAGGACCGCGGGCTTGGGCTTGTTTTTATTTTTTAAAAAAATGGATAAATGACTTGTCATTTGTCTTTTTTAAAAAAAGTTCAAGTAACATGTCGCCTACCAGGACAGATAATGTGTCGTCTGCAAGCCTAAATTTCAGCTACCACGGTGATGGCCAGAAAATTAGGATAGATACACTTTGGGCCATAAAACTCAATTTTCAATCATTTCAACCCAAAAACACCTCAGCAACACCCTTATAATATCCAAGAATCATTTTATCAATTTCAAATACCCAAAAAATAGTCCAAAAATCCAAAATCAAATAAGGTTAAATAAGGTTAGCTTTGACTTTATCGGTTTAGGTTTGGTTTTTCATGTGATATTGGAGCTCCAAACAACCAACCCGACATGATTGTATGCTATACTTCAAACGAGGTTTATAATAGAATATTGTTTACTTGTAAAACACTGTCATTGTAATGCCTTAAAGCCATTGTAGAGAATGCTTCTGTTAAATAATATTTATGTAGTCTTATTTATTAAGGGTAGAAGAGTACTTTCAGTTTGACCTATATATACTTTATTTGTATTTAGGTTAAGACTAAGCATTCATAATATACAGATTATTCAGAATTCTAGCCTCCTTTCTCTATTTGATCTCAATTAATTTAACATGGTATCAGAGCTGGTTTTATGAAACGAGGCTTAATCCCAAACACATGGTATCTCCCCTTAAATTTTTTTTTGGAGTGATATTTTGTCTTCCGCTTCTGCAAAATTAGGTATTCCGACAGTTTCTGCAATTATTTTGGTATTTCGTCTTCCCTTCAGCTTCTGCAATTTGGTATTTGCGTTCAGTTTTTGCAAATTTGTTATGTGTTTTGGAGTAATCGTATAATTTCGAGAAGATATTTGTTTAGTTTCTGCAATTTAGTATTTTTGTTTTCCGCTGCTTTTGCATTCTGGTTATCTGTGATTGTTGATTATGGCTACTGAAAGAGATGATTCGCTTCAGTCTGTGAGTGTGAGGTTGGATGGGAAGAACTATTCGTATTGGAGCTATGTAATGCAAAATTTTCTTAAGGGTAAGTGACACGACCAAAAGATTGATGTCTTTTCCCAAGTGCAGGAGTGTCGAAGTAATAAATAACCCGGCAAGACCGGGGTCGAACCACAGGGAGGTTACTTGTATAAATTATAAGCAACAATAATACAACAACAACAACAATAACAACAATAATAAGTTAAAGAGAGCTTTGAGATGTGATATTGATTTAAGGATTAAACAAGGATAAAAATAATTGTCAAGGTTAGAGGATCCACTAATGGTATTTCAAACAAGTATAGTATAAACTCTTTTTATTACTCAACTGGAAACCACACACAAACGAGGTTCCACTCGGATAAATAACATGATTACATTAGTTATCTTATTCGAATAATGCTAATACTTGTAAATGTTGTCAGGCATTCATGATTATAACTTATGTTAACAACAAATCAAGTTCCTTTCATAGCTCAGGTGTCGGTTATACCATACAATATGGGCTATGAAAGTGCCAAGTATTTGTTGTACCAAATGTTATACAACATAAATCTAGATTAACCATTTAACAAGCAAAGTATTATAAGTGAACAAGATAGCAAATATAAAGCATGTTAGTATCCAACATTAAGGTCCATGTTAAGTTTATATTATACTTATTCTTACACCATTAGTGTACCCTTTTCACCTTGACATAATAAACTTAGTTAAACATAATGAAAGAAAGAAACATAAATAAACAAGGAAAGGAAATGAAAAGCATAAGCTTGATATTAATGAAAGCAAAGCATAAGCAATACAAAGAGAGAAAGCAAGAGCATGATCTTGATCTGAACACCAAGATGCCTAAATACATGACAAATGCCTCCTTTTATAGGCAAAAATTTGGAACTATTGATTTGTTGACTAATTGATGAGTGGGTGGCCACATCTTGACTTGGTGACAATTCTTATCTTTTTGTCTGCCAAAAACATCATTGATGACGTCATAATTTGAACAAACTTAAAACATGAAAGTTCTAGGCAATTGTCTCATCTTTCCAGGGTAAAAATTTGAGATCATTTGGATTTCTAGAACTTGAGATATGGGCTGAACACTGAACAGTGTCTGGGCTGCAGGACAGATTCAGACTTCTTCTTTGTTGCTGCAATTTGGACTTGAAAACGGCCTTGTTAAATCTTGGGCTCCACATGAAAGTTGTAGGCCTATGTCTTATCTTTCCATCCATATAAAATGGACCTAAATCCAAGATCTACAGTTCCAGATATGACCCAATTACCGAACAGTGTTCCAGTTTGGACTGCACCAGCATCTCTTTTCTAAGTTTGGCCATCTCTTTGTTCTTTCAATTTTAGTATTTCAACTCATCAATCAATTCTTTCATTTATGTGATAGGCCTGCATTTAAGATGAACATTTACCATAAATTAAAGGTATCTTATATAATTAGATATGTTATTATAAAACATGCTTTAGTTAAGGAGTTATTGATACTTCAAGTGCAAAATGATGATATAAAACCTTGATAAAAATGCACTTTTAAGTACTAATCAGTAAGAAGATGTGGGGGTATGTTAGTGGAACTTATATAATACCTAAGAATATTGAGGAGGGGGATGTTGTTTTGATAGATACTTGGGAAGCAAATAATGCAAAGATCATTACTTGGATCAATAATTCTGTTGAGCATTCGATAGGTACGCAGTTGGCGAAGTATGAGACAACAAAAGAGGTTTGGGATCATCTGCAAAGGCTATTCACGCAATCAAATTTTGCAAAACAGTATCAATTAGAGAATGACATACGAGCTCTTCATCAGAAGAATATGAGTATTCAAGAGTTTTATTCTGCTATGAAAGATCTTTGGGATCAATTGGCTCTTACAGAATTAGCAGAATTAAAGGCATGTGGTGCCTATATTAAGCGTAGAGAGCAGCAACGATTGGTACAGTTTTTAACAGCGCTTCGCAGTGACTTCGAAGGACTTAGAGGTTCAATTCTGCATCGTACTCCACTGCCTTCTGTTGACTCTGTTGTCAGTGAGTTATTGGCTGAAGAAATACGTCTTCAGTCTTATTCTAAAAAGGGAATTCTTTCTGCTTCAAATCCTTCTGTACTAGCAGTACCTTCTAAGCCATTCTCTAATCATCAGAACAAGCCTTACACAAGGGTTGGCTTCGATGAGTGCAGTTTCTGTAAGCAAAAAGGTCATTGGAAGGCTTAGTGTCCAAAGTTGAGACAACAGAATCAAGCTTGGAAGTCTGGCAGTCAGTCACAATCTAATACTCATCGACCACCTCAGGGTTATAAACCACCACACCACAATACTGCAGCAGTAGCTTCCCCAGGCTCTATTACCGATCCTAATACTTTGGCTGAGCAATTTCAGAAGTTTCTCTTCTTGCAGCCACAAGCAATGTCCGCTTCTTCCATAGGTCAGTTGCCTCATAATTCCTCAGGTATGTCATACTCTGAATGGGTCTTGGATTCTGGTACCTCCCATCATATGTCTCTAGATTCCTCATCTTTTACCTCAGTGTCCCCTTTGTCCTCCATTCCTGTTATGACTGTTGATGGCACTCCCATGCCCTTAGCAGGTGTTGGTTCTGTTGTCACACCTCACTTGTCTCTCCCTAATGTTTATCTTATTCCAAAACTCAAATTGAATCTTGCGTCTGTTGGTCAAATATGTGATTCTGGTGATTATTTAGTCATGTTTTCTGGTTCTTTTTGTTGTGTACAGGATCTGCAGTCTTAGAAGCTGATTGGGACAGGCCGTAGGGAGAATGGACTATATATTTTGGATGAGTTAAAAGTGCCAGTTGCTGCTGCTACTACTGCTGATTTGTCTTCTTTTCGTTTGAGTCTTTCATCTTCTAGCTTTTATTTATGGCATTCTCGTCTAGGTCATGTTTCATCTTCTCGTTTGAGATTTTTAGCATCCACAGGAGCTTTAGGAAATTTGAAAACTTGTGACATTTCTGATTGTAGTGGATGTAAACTGGCAAAATTTTCTGCTTTACCTTTTAATCGAAGTATTTCTGTTTCATCTTCACCATTTGATTTGATTCATTCTGATGTATGGGGACCTTCTCCTGTTTCCACAAAAGGAGGGTCTCGATATTATATCTCTTTTTATTGATGATCATACTCGTTATTGTTGGGTTCATTTAATGAAACATCGTTCTGAATTCTTTGAGATATATGCAGCTTTTCGAGCTCTTATTAAAACTCAACATTCTGCTGTGATCAAATGATTTAGATGTGATTTGGGTGGGGAATACACCTCTAATAAATTTTGTCAAATGCTTGCCTTAGATGGAACCATCCACCAAACTTCATGTACAGATACTCCTGAACAAAATGGTGTAGCTGAAAGAAAACATAGGCACATTATTGAAACTGCTCGTTCTCTCTTGTTGTCTGCCTTTGTTCCTAGTGAGTTTTGGGGAGAAGCTGTTCTTACTGCTGTAAGTTTGATTAATACAATTCCATCTTCTCATAGTTTGGGTCTATCTCCTTTTGAAAAGTTATATGGGTATGTCCCTGATTATTCCTCATTTAGAGTCTTTGGTTGTACTTGTTTCGTTCTTCATCCTCATGTAGAACGCAGTAAGCTATCCTCTCGATCTGCTATTTGTGTCTTTCTAGGTTATGGTGAAGGTAAAAAGGGGTATCGTTGTTTTGATCCAATAACTCAGAAACTTTATGTGTCTCGTCATGTTGTCTTCCTTGAGCATATACCTTTCTTTTCTATTCCATCCACTACTCATAGCCTGACAAAATCTGATCTTATTTATATAGATCCTTTTTCTGAGGATTCTGGTAATGATACCTCTCCCTATGTTCGATCAATTTGTAATCATAACTCTGCAGGTACTGGTACTTTACTCTCTAGCACACCTGAAGCTCCATTCTCATCTACAGCCCCTCAAGCTTCATCTGAGAGTGTGGATCCACCTCCACGTCAGTCCATCCACATTCGTAAGTCCACAAAACTACCAGATTTTGCTTATTCTTGTTATTCTTCATCATTTACTTCCTTTTTAGCTTCTATTCATTGTCTCTTTGAGCCCTCTTCCTATAAAGAGGCAATTCTTGATCCGTTTTGGCAGCAAGCTATGGATGAGGAACTTTCTGCTTTGCATAAGACAGATACTTGGGATCTGGTTCCTCTACCTCCTAGTAAGAGTGTTGTTGGTTGTCGTTGGGTGTATAAGATCAAGACTAATTCTGACGGGTCTATTGAGCGATACAAAGCTAGGCTGGTTGCAAAAGGATACTCTCAACAGTATGGCATGGACTATGAGGAGACATTTGCCCCGGTTGCAAAAATGACTACTATTCGCACTCTTATTGTCGTAGCTTCGGTTCGTCAGTGGCATATTTCTCAGCTTGATGTTAAAAATGCATTCTTGAATGGAGATCTTCAAGAAGGAGTTTATATGGCACCCCCTCCTGGTATTTCACATGACTCTGGATATGTTTGTAAGCTTAAGAAAGCATTATATGGTCTCAAACAAGCACCTCGTGCTTGGTTTGAGAAATTCTCTATTGTGATCTCGTCTCTTGGCCTTGTTTCTAGCAGTCATGATTTTGCTCTTTTTATTAAGTGCACTGATGCAGGTCGTATCATTCTGTCTTTATATGTTGATGACATGATTATTACTGGTGATGATATTAATGGTATTTCAGTTTTGAAGACAGAGTTGGCTAGACGATTTGAAATGAAGGATTTGGGTTATCTTCGATATTTCCTGGGTATTGAGGTAGCATACTCACCTAGAGGTTACCTTCTTTCTCAGTCGAAATATGTTGCAGATATTCTTGAGCGGGCTAGACTTACTGATAACAAAACTGTAGATACTCCTATTGAGGTTAACGCAAGGTACTCTTCTTCTGATGGTTTACCTTTGACAGATCCTACTTTATACCGCACTATTGTTGGGAGTTTGGTATATCTCACCATTACTCGTCCAGATTTTGCATATGCTGTTCATGTTGTTAGTCAGTTTGTTGCTTCTCCTACTACTGTTCACTGGGCAGCTGTTCTTCGTATTTTGCGATATCTTCGGGGTACAGTTTTTCAGAGTCTTTTACTTTCATCCACCTCTTCCTTGGAGTTGCGTGCATACTCTGATGCTGATCATGGTAGTGATCCCACAGATCGCAAGTCTGTTACTAGGTTCTGTATCTTTTTAGGTGATTCTCTTATTTCTTGGAAGAGCAAGAAACAATCTATTGTTTCTCAATCATCCACCGAAGCAGAATATCGTGCCATGACATCTACTACCAAAGAGATTGTTTGGTTACGTTGGTTACTTGCTGATATGGGAATTTCCTTTTCTCATCCTACTCCTATGTATTGTGACAACCAGAGTTCTATTCAGATTGCTCATAACTCGGTTTTTCATGAGCGCACTAAGCACATTGAGATCGATTGTCATCTTACTCGTCATCATCTCAAACATGGCACCATTGCTTTGCCTTTTGTTCCTTCTTCCTTGCAGATTGTAGATTTCTTTACCAAGGCGCATTCCATCTCTCGTTTTTTTTTTCTGGTTGGCAAACTCTTGATGCTTGTAGCTGCCGCATCGTGAGTTTGAGGGGAGATGTTAAATAATATTTATGTAGTCTTATTTATTAAGGGTAGAAGAGTACTTTCAGTTTGACCTATATATACTTTATTTGTATTTAGGTTAAGACTAAGCATTCATGATATACAGATTATTCAGAATTCTAGCCTCCTTTCTCTATTTGATCTCAATTAATTTAACAGCTTCCACCTTTGATAAATTTGCTTTATCCTATACTTGAAACGATGTTTGAGAATATTATATTATAAGTTCTAACCCTTCTAGCGCTGAATATTCCTCAAAGAAAATGGCAGGAAAAATCAATAATTTTGTGGCTTCTTATGGTTTTAACTACAAGTGCAAATCCATTTGATAGAACAGAGAGGTTCGTTAAACATTTCATGCCATTTCTGCATCAATGTTAAATCCTTCATGAAGAGATTGATCTGGGTTTCGGTCTAGATATTGCATGTGCAGTTACCTCCGGAGTTAGCTTTACTCTCTCGGGTTATATACCCTGATCTTCTTGTTGGGGATTCCGACCGGTGATGTGCTGATAGTTGCTCAGATAGGAGGGAAGCACACTGACACAATATTTTACGTGGTTCGGCAAAACCGCCTACATCCACGGGAGAGTCCATATTATTAGATATTGAGATACATGGATGAGGAGGATTACATCTGCTGCTCTTACAGCTGCTGCAATGGCAGCAACCATTGCAGCTCTCTCTTTCTCTCCACTCTCTTGCACACACTCACGTTTGCTCTCTCATTGTGCTCTCAACAAGTATGCCTCCTTTATAGGCAAATATGGTCAATCATGGAGGAGACAATCAAGCCATAATACATGGCATGAATTATGCCGTAATTCATGCTCCCACTTGCTTGGTGGTGGGGTATTGCCACAAATGGCAATATCCTAACAATCACCCCCTTTGCCATTTGTGTGGGCAATTGTCCTCTTGCTTCTTCAGCACAGGCTTGCATTCTGCAGCTCTTCCAAGCTTACCATTCTGAGAGCGTCTTCAACACAACATTTCCCTTCGAGCGTATCAACCATGCTCGGTCCGGAATGATTCGTCAAGCCTCACACCAAGGCTTACAACACCCCCTCAATCGGATATTCCAAGTGCGACAGTCATTATCTGAGTATCTCAATATGATCACGAGCTCACCACTCTTCCAAGAGTCTACTCATCCAGGAGTTGCGTCTGCCCTCTGTTCCACCCTAGGAACCACGCCTTACTTCTCCGTGAGTCTCTCACTCTTAGTCGTAAGAGTCCAGGTAGCTCTCCACCTTTAACCATGGGGGCAGCCCATTAAAGGTTGATCCATATCTGTCTTCATACTCTAAGTATTACAATGCCATTACCGAGCTCACCACCTTGACAAGAGTCAACTCGTTCCCGGAACCTGCGCATGCCATCTGCTCCTTCATAGCAGCCGCGTCTTAATGCTCCACAAGTCACACACTTATTGTCCAAGGCAAATGTCTTCTAGCTCATTGATCTTTAGCATGGGGGCAATATCCATGAAAGTCAATCCTGCATTTGTCTCCATACTCATCATAGCCACTTCATTGGCTATACATCTGTCCACTCATATTCAGCCATCACATTGGCTCTGGGGCATTCTGAACTGGGCTCATATCGCGGCCCACACACCTTTTCCTCAGGTGTCTCCGCTCGTCGTCATGCGGCGGTCTAAAATGGGGCTCCTGTCATGGCCCTCACACCTTCTTTAAGGTGTCTTCGCCTGTTGTCATGAGGCGGTCTGAACTGGGGCTCCTGTCATGGCCCTCACACCTTCTTTAAGGTGTCTTCGCCTGTTGTCATGAGGCGGTCTGAACTGGGGCTCCTATCACGGCCCTCACACCTTCTCTAAGGTGTCTTCGCCCGTTGTCATGGGACGGTCGCATCCTCCTTCAACTGAGATGCTTCAAAGTGGCTCCAAAAGTCTCTACCACCACGTGCACTATGGGAGAGATTACTGCCACTGACTACATAGAAAGAGAAAGTTGCGGTACACTCCTCGCAATCCTCCACCTCGACTTCTATGTTTGGAGCTTCTGTGCCTTTCTGCTTGACAGCTCCACCTACACCAACTCTTTTTGGTGTCTTCGCCTTTCATCATAGGCGGTTGCCTTATATCACAGGCATTTGCACCCCCTCAATTAGGTGCCTCTGCAACAACTCTCTTTCCATCCTTGCATACATTGGAAAGGTCCTCGCTTGTTGCCTTTATCAAGAGCATAAGAGACTTCCTGTTGTACAACTTTTTCACACAGTCTCTGCTCTGAGCTTCATCTGGGAACTCTTCTTTTCCTTGCATCTGTTGTCTCATTACAGTACCTCGTTGGATCCTACGGGTACTCCTGCACAATCTCCGTGTGCTCTCGTGCAATTTAGGTTCTCCAGATTTCTCCCTATTCCTTGCTTATGTTTGACAACAGCTCATCCTATCATAACACTTGTCCAAGTCAAAATAGGGTGCCAATCTTTATCCCCTTGCTGTATTTCTCTTCCATTATCAGGGTCTTCATGAATTCTCCCATCGAGAAATCACAGTCACCGAATCTAACTTCTTTGGAGAAATCACCACTTCATCAGATCCTTGATCATACGGAACCCAACTGTTCCCTTGTGCCGTCATCCTGCTAGTCTTCAACTGTTTCATTACAAACTGCTGTATATACGAAAATAGTACCGTATGGATAATCCTTCCACTAAGCAAGTTCCCAGGAAAGATTGGAGGGGTCACACTGGTCCCGCTTAAAACCCAATCTCCTAGACAGAACTTCTTAGGCCATATCTATCCATCGTACTGTCTTTCCGCATATACAACCATTTGCTAGCTTTGTCGCGGCTTTCCTTTACAAGTGATCTGGAATATAATGGTTTAATACATCATTTCTCAACATCTGGCGAGACTACCAGTAAGATTGGTTTTCGTCAATTTCACTCTACACCTCAAATTGTCCAGTTGATCGGGTGTCCAAAGTGTCCCAATTTTGCCTTCCCTCAAGGCAATTAAAATTCTCCACTTAGCAGTTCAGCACATTTAATTGGGCAAACATGTGTGACATGTTCTTCTTCATCTTCATCGACCACCATAAAGACCATCGGATGCCTCCTGATCAGGCAATCTCTCTTTAATAATTCACCACCACCACTTTCGGTCTCAAATCTCAACTATCGAACCATACCATTGCATCCAGAACGATCAAATTAGCTGGAAACAAGTCTGAAATCGTCCAAATCGCATTTCAGACGGCTAAGATTTGATCAAAACAATTCTGGCCTGATGAACGGCCCAGATTCAATCTCAGATCCGGTTACACGTAGACTCTGCTGCACAGAATCTTATCCCTCAGCTCGCGGCTCGGCTCGGCTCCATAACAGCTCGGCTCAACTCGGCTCGGCTCAGCTTGGCTTGCGACTGGTGACGTGGCATGTGGGTCCCACTGTGCTGACGTGTCTGCTTACTGGACGCTGACATGTCATGCTGACTGTGTATGCTGGCGTCATGTTGATGTCATGATGACGTCATCCTTATCCGGGTCTGACACGTGGGTCGGGTCGTCTGGTATTCGGGTCGGGTTGGCTTATCCGGGTGGAGAAGACGCGTGTGACACGTGGCGCGCGTCTGTGCGCGTGGGCAGTCTCCTCACCGGCGCGTGACGGTGTGTGAGGACGATTCCGACGTCCGATTTCGACGCGGTTTTCAACAGTGGCTTCGTCTCTTCCTCCTCTACACTGTGGTATGGTCAAAACACAATTTTGACAACTTTCATTTTTGAGCAAAAAATCAAACACCACTTAAACCATCAGCTCTGATACCAATTGTTGGGGATTTCGACCGGTGATGTGCTGATAGTTGCTCAGATAGGAGGGAAGCACACTGACACAATATTTTACGTGGTTCGGCAAAACCGCCTACATCCACGAGAGAGTCCATATTATTAGATATTGAGATACATGAATGAGAAGGATTACATCTGCTGCTCTTACAGCTGCTGCAATGGCAGCAGCCATTGCAGCTCTCTCTTTCTCTCCACTCTCTTGCACACACTCACGTTTGCTCTCTCATTGTGCTCTCAACAAGTATGCCTCCTTTATAGGCAAATATGGTCAATCATGGAGGAGACAATCAAGCCATAATACATGGAATGAATTATGCCGTAATTCATGCTCCCACTTGCTTGGTGGTGGGGTATTGCCATAAATGGCAATGTCCTAACACTGCTGATCTTAATTGTAGATCATTTTGGAACTTATATTAAATAGGGAGAGTCTACCATTCTCGGTACATTTCTTGATCATACTTTTTTCTAATCATAAAATATCTTTTTATATTAAATCATTTAAAGATACCAAATATATGTTTCGGTTTCCCTACCTACACTTCTTTTTTCTCAAACTATAATTTGATCTTGATTTGTTGTTGAGCATTTATCTTAACTATTTGGTAACTGTGATACTAGCGATTGTCTAGGCACAGTATGAACGTTGCTGGAACATCAAGAGGGCAGATGGATAGTGCCGATCATGTTTCTCTCGACATTGCCAAATTAGCAGCGTCTATGGAAGGAAAATTGAAAACCTTGCGTTCTTTTTCAGATCAGTGTTCCATCTACAGAGTTCCAAAACGACTACGTGAGTTAAATGGAAAGGCTTACACACCTCGAGTAATCTCCATTGGCCCACTTCACTACGGAAAAGAAGAGCTAAAAGAAATGGAAGAGCATAAGAGACTGTACCTGAGGGAATTTCTTGAATTGAGCAAGGTAAGGATGACGGATTTTATTGCAGCTATTGCAGAGACAGACTAAACTGGTTAAGTTCTAGGTTTGCTTTCTAGAAATCACCAGTTCGAGTCCCACAAACTTTAAAGCCACTGGAGACTTACATGATCGTTAACTTCAGGGCCCGTGGGATTAGTCGAGGTGCACGCAAGCTAACCCAGATATCCATGTTAATAATAATAAAAAATAATATAACTAGAGAATGTCTTGCGGTCGCCTCCAGATAATAAGGCGACCACGCATGGACTTTAATGTTGGAATATTGATCGGCGACTCTTTAATTGGCGTTTAGCAAGCATAGCGCAACGTTTCTTTCTATGACTTTATAGCCGAATAAATGCCATACATTTCAGTAACGTATTGCATTGTGGGCAGCTGTGGCTAATTGTTTCTTCTTTTTCCTGCTGAAACGGCTTCCCTGGTGTAATGAAAAAGGTGATGAACAATGTCCTTTTGAAACGGCTTTGTTTTGAGATGTGAAATGATTATTTTTAGTTTGGTCACTCAAGTTCTGAAATTTTGTAGTCAAGTCCTTGGTTAAATTGTAATCGGACCCCTACATCTCAACACCATTTACAAATTGGTCATTGGATTTTAATTTCTTGCAATTTTAACCAGAATCAGTCTCAAACTTTGATATGTTTTTCAATTAAGCCTCTGATTTGACCAAAACAACTCTTAAAAATTATAATTTGACCTCTAAACTTTAATTTCTTTCAAATAAAGCCCAAATTTGCTTTAAAAACAATTTTTCTTACAATGAAACCCTCCATAAATTCAATTAAATCTTCAATAAAATTTAATTGAGTCCATAAACATATGATTTTGGACTTTTTTTTCTTCAAATTGGATTTTCTTTGTCAATAGAACTCTTATCAGTCAAAAATATACTGTCAAATTTCAATCCTTATATTTGTGAACCTCCTCAACCAATTTCTAGCCATTTTCTGGGCACTCCGACATCCTTTTCTCGTTGCTATTATTTTTTTGGATTTCTTCCTAATAGTTTTATTTTTTATTTTTGTGTGGAGTCTCAAAAATAAATAACAACAACTTTTATACAAGTCTTACATGAAATTTTTCAGGTTTCTAGCTTCTCCTTAATAATGGAGACCCTAGCTATGTTTTTCATGGGAATTCTGGTCTGAAATCGACATAGATAGGGCAGATGAATATCCGAGTCCAATTATTCACATTGCTTTAAGAAACTCTTTTTAAAACATCATTATCACGACAGCTTTCATGAATTAAATATGTATTTTGGTGACAAATTATTTTCAAATAACTAATTCAATTTAAAATTTTAAATCATTAGATAAAAATATAAATTATATTATTTTTTAATACTTTTTTAAATAGAAGTCTTTTAAACTTTAAACTTGTATATGTTTAAATTATTTTATACTTAATTTTTATCAAAAAAAATAAAAATATTAATATTCAAACTCGTGACTATTTGATCGTTAAAACTCTGATACTATATAAAAAAATTAATTCAACTCAAAAATTTTAATTATTAAATAAAATATAATTTATAATTTATATTATTTTACAACCCGTTAAAGTCGCTGCATTTCCCCCACTTAATGTTGCCTTTTAATTGCTATCTATGTGGTGTCAAGGAACCATCTCAACCCAAAACTTAAGCTGTTAGGTGATGTTTCAAGATGTCGCACGTGGTGCGGCGTCGCGACGAGTTTTCCCACTTTAAATCTAGGAAGTACGTATGGTATCTATCTCTATCTGGCAAATATGAGGAGACAAGAAAATATTGTCTTTTGTTAGTGGAAAATGGAATGGGAGTCGCCACCTAGTATTTTGGTCACTAGGAACCCTAACTGGTCTCAGAGATCGGGCACGTGGACTGGTTGCGTAAAGCGAAGATATTAGCACCCCAAATACACCCTACCTAAGGTAAGCTGCATTGTTTATTTTTCTGATAAAATTCAAGGTCTTGTTGTGTTTCCTAGTTGTGTGTGTTTCCTAGTTATTGGTATGGTTTAAGAAAAGTCCTCCTCGGTAAGGAGATCCTTATCTTATCGGGTAATTCTGACCTAAACACAAGAATTTAATATCCGGAATACATCTTACGTATAAGATCGTAACCCCAGATATTAAAAGAAAACAAAATAATTTTTTTGGAATTTTTGAAATATTGGCCTAGTTCTCATGGCTTGAATAAACTGGTTATTAAAGCCAAAATGCATGCTAATACATATATTGTTTTGAAATTTTCTTTTTTTGTGTGAAAATATGATGTTATAATATTTATATATATATGTTGGAGAGACTAGGCCGTATGCATGAAAGCAAAACATTTTTTGAAAGCTTGACAAAAACCGAGTATTTTAATACTGGATTTGTATCTTTACAGTATAAAAATACAAACCGATATTGATCAAAATATAGTAATAAAATTATAGAAAATCACATATTTTTTGAAATAATTTTTGAAGAATTTTTTTGTTTGAACGGGCCAGACCCGACCCAAAATGAAACTGGGCCGAAATCAGCTCAAAATAAATTGGGCCTACTTTCTAGAGGGCCCCACATGACTGGTTAATTAATTAGCCGATTACTATGCACACAGTAACCGGGTAATTATTTTAATAGAGATAAGGGTCAGAGGGCTGACCTGTGGTGACTCTGAAGGCAGTGCTGCAGGCGGTTGCTGACCGGAGGATGGTTGGGAAGGTGGCTGGGCTAGTGGTCGGCCTTTCTTCCTTTCTTCACTGCTGTTTTTTCCTACTCTGTTCTCCTCTGCTTCTCTTTTCTTCTTCTGTTTCTCACGGTGCTCTTCCTTCTCACGGTGGTTCTGCTGTTTTTTAGCAGTGCTGATGGTGCTGGTGGCAGTGGAGAGAACGCCCGATGACAGCAGCTGTTTTCTTCTTCTTCTTCCCCGTGCAGAGGCGTTGCTCCTTCTCTTGGTTTCCTTTGTTCCCTCTGTCAACGTTGTTCTTCCCTCTCTGCAGCAACTTCATGGAGGCGCAGGTGGTAGGGAATGGTTGTGGTGGGAGTTAGTCTGGTGTGGGAGGCCTTTCCTCCTCTTCTTCTGCTGCGTTTTTCTTCAGCCCTGTTCTCCTCTGTTTTCGTTTCTTCCTTCTACTTTTTGCGGGGCTTTTGTTGACTGAGATGGCAATGGCCGCTGGTGGCAGTGGAGAGGACGTGCTCTGTTCCTGGTGGTGTTTCTGCGGCTGGGAAGAAGATGGTGAGCGGTGGCTGAGGGAGCCTGGTGTTTTCTTCTGCTTATCTTTTTTTCTTCTGCTCGTCCCTATTGTGTCCTTCCTCGACCGTTTGTTCTCTGGTTTTCTTCCCCATGCTTCCTGTCTTGGCTTTACTGAAGGGAAAATGGTTGCTGCTGCTGTGGGGTTCGGGGGAGGCTGATCTGGGACTCCGTTGACAGAGAAGGCTGCTTCGGGTGCAGGGAAGAAATGGCCGAGAGAGGGGAATGGCCAAGGGGGGGACTGGTTTTGGGTGTTCTCTCTTTCTCGTTCAAAAACTGAACTCTCGACCTTCTCTCCCAAAAAAAACCCCCTTGTTGCAGCTGCTAAGAGTAGTATCATGGGGAGCAGGGTACACCGGGCGAGATCTTCAAGCAGGGGGCGTGGGGCTTTAAGTTTTGGGAGCAGCGTGCAGTCATTAATTGTTTCTTGTTTAAAGGGGCGTGGGGCTCTAGCAGCATGCAGGAAGAGGAACAGTGTACAATGTCAAAACGACACTGTTCAATTTCTTTTTTTTTATTATTATTATATATTTATTATTTTTTTATTTGTGGGGATCCAAAAATAAGTTACAACACAAGATATGATTTATATTATTCTCTAACACACCCCCTCAAGTGAAAGTTCTTTGGGCTTGAAACTTGTACAGGCTTACATTACCTTGCACTTAATTTTTATCAAATAAATGGGGATGATGATATTCAAACTCATGACCGTTTAGTTATCAAAGCTCTGATACTATATCAAGAAACTATCTCAATTTAATGATGATATTCAAACTCATGACCATTTGGTTATCAAAGCTCTGATACTATATCAAGAAACTATCTCAATTTAAAAATTTAAATTATTAAATAAAATTTCAAAATATAATTTATATTATTTTCTTATTGAAAATTACATCATTTTTACGTGATGCAGAACTGTAGAAGATAAGGTACAAGACTAGAAAAGTCTTCAGGAAAACTGTAGAATTGCACAGTTTGAGTGAGAAGTGAGAGGTGGTCCCCTTTTCATGAGAAATAACAGATAAATAATTAATAGAGGTGGTCCCCTTTTATCAGATAAATAATAGAGGGTGACCAATCATTCCAAAAAAAAAAAAAAAGAATTGGAAATGGTTTATTGGTATATTGAAATAGAAAATTGTAGAATCATTATTTATTGATTCAGCTAATTGATGGATCGATAAAAAAAAATAAAATGTTTTATAAATATATGCTTATGAATACAAATGATTTGATTGAGATTGTCCCATCATCCCTGAAATATAAATACTTGATTATTTTTTGAAAAAATATTTTATAGAACTATTTAAGGTAAAAATATTTTCAATGAATAAATGAAATTTATAGTTTGATTTGTAAAATACAGTAGTTCACATATAATAAACATCCTTTAATAAAAAAATAATATTGTAAAAGTTTATCTAAAAAGGGTTTAGAAAGGTTTAATCAAGAAATTAATAAAGTAAAACTTTCACAAAACTTTTAAACAAGTTTTGCATTGAAATTGGATCTCATACAAAATATATCTGTCTCAAATCCAAAATCTTTCTAAAGCATTATTATCACGAGAGCTTTCATGAATTAATTATATATTTTGGTGAAGACTCATGTCATTAAAGTCAGGTAGCATCCCCTCCACGTCAGGTGAATATAAATACGACAACAAAAGAGAAGGGACAGCTTGCAAACCTAAGGCTGTTTATTCATGGAAATTCTAGTGTGAAATCGACAGAGGTAGGGCAGATGAATATACGAATCCAATTATTCAATTGCATCACATGCAAAATATATATATAGCAACACAAGCCACTGGCTTCCTCCACCCGAAACCCTCCAAGCAAATCCCAAACAGCTAATACCATCACCCAAAACCCTGCACCTAATTCCATCACCACCATTCAGCAATCCCAAACAGCTAGCCTAGCGAACAACAGCACTAGTGCAATCCATGGAAGCAACCGATTTTTGAGCCTTAGTTTGCTTTCCTTTTGATGGTGTGGATGAGATTACCACCTTCATCAAAGCTCTTGGAAACCTCGCAACAGTCCCAGGAAGGTCACCAAGTCAAAAGCTCACAAAAGAGTAAGCTGAATCATCTCACTTCATCACTCTAAAACAATTAGATTTTTGCTAAATTCTTCTAGGCTCAACTACTGACATTTTTTTATTGTTTTAAGTAATCCCACAATATGCATTGACTTCGATAATTGTAAGGTTTTCGATTAATTCCTGATTTTTCTTATAAGATATTTCACAATTTATTAGTGGCACTAAGCCCGTTTGGTATTGTGTTGTTTGGGCAAAATAATTTTTTTTTTTTATGATTTTGGATTTATAAAAAATAATTTTTAAAAATAAAAAAATATATTATTTAAATATATTTCTAACTAAAAAATATTTTAAAAATAATCACTATTATATTTTCAAATAAATATTTAGGGTGGTTTCATATGCTCGGCTGTCTTCTTTTTTCCCCTCTGAATCTTAAATTGGGTGACATCTCTACACACATTTTTAAAGGTAGACAATAGACATTAAACAACATGGGCCAAATAATAAGAAGCTAAATAGTGAGTCCATATTTGTAACGTAGCTGTTAGTTCAACATGGGCCAGAAATTACATATATATTACTTATATTTGCGTTTAGCCATTATATTGCTGTTTGTGTGAACAGATTTTATTGAAGTGAATATAGTTCAAATTTGATATTATAGCTCTAGTACTAGAATCTTCTCTTAATTGGCATTTAGTTTGTTTACAAAGTATGTTTTTAGTGACTAATATTATTCAAGTTTGAAAATTGGTTGAACATCAAGTTCTGACCAGCAGATAATGGATCACAGCCATGAAGTTTCACTTGATATCAACGAGATAGCCAATTCTTTGAGGGAGCAATTGAAGATCAAGAAGGCTTTCTCCCGGGCATGCTGCATCTACAGAGTCCCGGAACGATTGCGGAAGTTAAATGAAAAGGCATATACACCTCGAGCAGTCTCAATAGGCCCTATTCACCATGGTAAGGAAAATCTAAAAGCTATGGAAGACCACAAAATAATGTACCTGCAGCAGTTTCTCGAACAGAATAGTAAGTGTGGAGGATTTAATTAACATTATCAAGGAGAATGAAACGAAATTACGTGATAGTTATGCCGAAACCATTAATCTTGGTAGGAAAGACTTCGTAACAATGATCTTACTGGATGCTGTCTTCATTATTATGGTCTTACTGAACATGAAGTACTTGAGAGGGTTTTATGACAGTGGACGTAGTGACCACATTTTCTATCGTCCATTTAAGTTAGCTGATGTATTGTTTGATATGAGCTTGCTTGAAAATCAGCTTCCATTCTTCATCCTCCAGAAGTTGTTTGAGCTATCCAGTGTAGCTGCCAATCCTGAGAATTGTACCCTTATTGAGCTTACCTGTGGGTTATTGAAAGGTCAATGGTCTGACTGGGTGAAAGAGGACAGTTGGAAAATAATCGATTCCTCTAGAGTCCTACATTTCGTTGACTTCCTAAGCAAGTGTCAGCAGCCAACAGAGAAGCACCGTCCAGCGAAAGAACAAGCTTTCTTAAGTGCACCCACTGCGACGGAGCTCCATCAATCTGGAGTGAAGTTTAAGAATACAGAAAGAAGTTCACTATTTGACATAACATTCAGTAATGGGATTCTAGAAATTCCACAACTAAAAATATATGATGTGATAGAAATCTTATTCAGAAATCTCCAAGCCTTTGAGCAATGCCATCATGCGAACGGGGATACTTTCGTAAATGACTATATTACTTTCATCAGCTGCCTCGTCAGTGCTACCAAAGATGTGGAAGTACTTACTCAGAATGAGAATTTGAAAAATATGCTAAGCAGTGACGAAACAGTGTCAAATCTTTTTCACAATCTTTTCATAGAAAATGTTATCTCTTCAGAAAGTTTTCTTTCGGGTCTCTGCGAAGAGCTGAATTTACATTGCAGAAAGCGTAGGTACAAGTGGAAGGCAACCTTGAAGCAGGTTTACTTCAACAATCCATGGACTGGCATCTCCGTTGTTGCTGCTACTTTTCTCCTTGTACTCACTGTCATACAAACGGTGTGCTCTATCCTTCAATTGTGATAAATATTTAATCCGTTTGTATATTCTTTTGTTTTTATGATTAATTCAATGTACTTCAAATCCTGAGCGATGTTAGTTCCTTTCAATTCTAGTTTTCGTGTTCCTGATCTTAAATCCTTTATATTAGTCGTAAATCCTTTATAGAAAATAAATTTTCATTAAAACTAAAATCCTTTATAAAAAAGTTACTTAATTAAAACTTAACTAATTAATAAAACTTATCTAATATTAGGATTTATATAAAGAAAAATACTAATTAAAATATTAAAGTTCTAAGTCAAGTAGAAAAAAGAATCTAAATACAACTTGATAAATAAAGAAAATCTGGTACAGTAACTTTTAAGAATTATTTTAAAGTTTTCTTGACCTGTGATTATCATAAAATTTTAATTCAATACAAAATATGACCTTTAGATTTTTCTAGAATAAATTCAATACAAAATATGACCCAACTAGACTTGTAAAATCTCCAAAATTAGTCTTGTAATAAATCTCCAAATAAATTTGAGTCACTTCCAATGTTTTGGGCTTTTCATTTAGATAGGTCATCTGGGAGGACTTAACCTCTTTTTAGGCTTGTACCTATTTGTTAGATCCAAATACATATTTGTTAGGTTATCGAACGTGGGTTGAATATAATAAATTTATTTCTAATTGATTAGAACCTCCTCCATCAAATATTTACCCCGATTTATTGATTATAATTTTAAACTATATAAATAAACAAGACTCAAAGCTCAAGCTCTGTCCTTTCTGTAATTATTCTTCGAGGATGATCATTGCTAGCAGCAGCAGCATGATATCATATTGCATACGTCGTTTTTGCACTTCTTAATAAACCAGAATAGACCTTACCTACATAATGCCGATCTGAATTCGGGTGTGAAAGGCAATAAGTTTGTATTAATTGTGAATAATATAAATGCCACAATGTCACAGTACATAAAAAATTTAAAAGCTTCATTGACCTTACCTATATTTCTCACATGCCTTGAGTTTGATTAGTGATCATCAGCCTCGATTTAATTAAGCAACTCTTTTTTATATATATAATAATAATAGAAGGTATTATTAAAATCATTCTAGTTGTCACGGGGTAATTTTTCGCTATGCGAATAAACCCGTGCGGCAGTCTAGTGCCTCACTAGACTCAGCCTTCCCTCGTCAATCCCACTCGTGTTTACCTAGTAACTAAGTAAGCGGAATACACAAGTAGAATAAGATAATCAAAGTGCACAACAAGTTTTACATGAACTCTTTCCCAACCTTTATTAATCTCGTACACAAAGAAAACTATATACAAATTCGTATATGTGCTATGCACAATGATTACATGCTATACCAAGCTATCTCTAACTAGTATTCTACATATTCTTGCATGCCCCTACATATTGAACATTCCCCACGCATGCTGCTACATGCCCATACATGTCGCCCCCTCAACCAAGAGCTACAACAAGTATTTATAAACAAGCATTTACAAGGCACACCCCTCATTCCTACTTTTAAGGAAGTAGTGGGACACTATCTCACCCATGTTCACCCATGAACATAGTGGCCCCATTATCTACCAAGTAGTAGGAAGTTTTCCCCCATGATCCCCCATAATCTTAGTGGGTTGAGAGCAACCCCTGGTCAGCCCCCATGATCTTGGATATCCATAATTGCCACAACCCACGTTCTACATGCCCACCTGGCAGCTCTATTTGCCAGCTCTTGCTGCGTCATCTGTTGAGTCACGCACATGCCTTGGACAGTCCTTCGTCTAAGTTTTAAATCGTGCCAAGTCGAATCAACGACTTGCACAAGCCGTTGCGCGCTGTCGAATTCGCATCTGCGTGCAGGATGCCAATGTCTGCGCTGCTGAATTCCGCGACAGCCCCAGTTCTCGTTAGCCTATCCTCCTGACGAGTTTTCCTGCTTGTCCTGAACAATCCATCGTCCAACCCATGTTCGTCAACAATCTGCACTGTCGATTTATCCCACTGTTGGTATGGCTGCCAGCATCCCTAGGCACTGTTTTGAACAGCATGCCGACGTGTGCACCTCGTGCACATTTGACACTGTTAGACTAGCCATTTAGAGGATGGCCGTCATGAAAATATATAGTTTGTATATAAAAGAGATCCAATGAAGAGGAAACAAAAGAGAGATGATAAAAGAAAATTAAAAGCCTACAACGTGATACAAAGACCATGCAAACAGTCAACGTTATCTTTTGGTATTTGTCTATCGTTGAATGCAATCAACACTAATTTGAAGATTATTATAGCGGAAAACTAACAATGAAAAGAGGTTTCCGTTCCTTTTATTTATTTATTCGAATTCACGAGCAAAAGTACAATACTTGAATTCACGAGGAATAGAGTAATGTTTCTGAAAAAATTTCTTATTTCAAAAATCAAGAGTGTCTAGAATAAGTAGGGCTGCTCGTATTTATAAGTTACCAACCCTAATTCTAATAAGATAATTACTTATGGAAATAAATAGCAAAATAAGGAAGAATAGAAAAATTACAACTAAAGACATAAATCAAAGTCATAAACTTAAGCAGCAATATTAACAAAATAAGGACCCCAATATAGGAGTCTATGTTAAATAAGGAAAAGAATGGTTGTAGGCTCCAGGTGTTTTCTTCCTTGCAAAACTATTATTCCATTCGGTCTAGTATTCCTTCATCTAGTTGTCCTCTATCAGTCTCTCCTGCTTGAAAATAATGTGCCCTCCTCATTTGTTAGATAAAATTTAGGAGGCTCATCCAAATATTTTGTCAAATAACCAATTCAATTCAATAGCTTAAACTTTTAGGTAAGGTTTCAAAATAAAATTTATATTATTCTCTAACACACCTCTTCAAGTGAATGCCCTTTAGACTTGAAACTTGCACAGGCTTACATTACTGTGCTTAATTTTCATCAAATAAATGATGATTGTGAGATTCAAACTCATAACCACTTGGTCATCAAGATTCTAATACCATGTCAAATAATCAATTCAAAGTGGTTGCTTCCAAGGTTGTTGCAGCAAAACATGCTGGCTACTTCCCTGAACTTGCATCATTTTCATCTTCAGACTGGGATTAACTTGATGTAATGTTTTGTATTAAAAGAGTTAGGAAAAGGCAATAAAGCCCTTGGAGGCTTAAAGAGCGGGCATAAATGAATGAGGGTTAGTGTGGTAATTAGATAAACATAATAAATATAAATAGAAAAAAAAAAAAAGAGGGATCTGAAAATTTAAGAGATAATCAGCAGGAGAGAAAGGGAGAAAGAAGAAGAAGAAGAAGAGAAAAGAGGGAAATTAGAAGGGAAATAGAAAAGAGTTGAAGAAAATAAGTTTAAAGGTAACATTTAGGTTGTTAAATGTATAAATGTGTATTATTGAGCTTTTAATTTTGGTTTTGATAAATGTTAGGGTTTTGAAAATTTGTGTTTGGATTTAATTGATGAATTAAATTGAATGTTATGGAGTTGATTGTTGCGGGTAATTGATAATTTAGTTGATTATGGAAAATTTGTGATGATTTTGAGTTATGATTTGTGTAAATAGTGTATTTTGAGTTAGAAATTTGGAAAGAACAGTAGGTTTTCTGTTGAAATTCTGGGTTGGAGGTTGAAGATGACAAAATTTCGGTTTGGTCCCTCAATTTATGAAAATTACAGTTTAGTCCCCAAACTTTGGAAAATTTACAGATTGGTCCCTAGATTATATTCCGAGATTCTGAATAGGATAAAAGATGAATTATGGGCAGATTTCCAGTATAGTTATGAAATTTTAACACTTTCAATTTAGTCCTCCAATTTGACAAAAAGTACAATTTGACCTTAAAAATTTGAAAAAAAAATACAGAATGGTCCCTGGAGCACAATGAGATATTCTGGACATAATTGAGGATTAATTATGGTCAGAATTTCAGTATAGTAATGGATTTATGATAATTTTAGTTTGGTCCTCCAAATGAACAAAAGTTACAATTTGACCCTTAAAAGTATGATAAATTATAGATTAGTCCCTAGCTGTAATATTTGCTTTTGCAGATTGGTTTAATGAATAATTGAGGGTTATTTAGTTAATTATTACCAATTTATTATTTGTTTTATTATGGATTAAATTCGGGAAAACCATTAAATTTTGGGTTTTTTGAGAAAATTGACTAGTTAGTTCAAAAACATATAGGGTTACGGAATACACTGTTAGTTAAGTTTATTAAATAGGTTAAATGTTCTTTTGAGTCATTCTTGAATATGTCTCATTTGTATTCAGATAGTCCTGATATTCTACTGGGGGACGTCAGTAGGATTTCCTTGGTATCAGCTTTGAGTTTTATTGCTTTCGAGTCAGGTGAGTAAATAATTTTCCATATGCATGAGAAATATTATAAATATTTGATTTGTTAATATGAATTGGATCATACTTTTTGATAATATATATGTTGATTATTATCCTTGTTATGATAAAGCATGATTAATTGTTGAATCTGAATTTTTAATATGAACCAGTATATATTTTGAATTGACTTCTAAATTGATAGCTCCTCATTTGATTGATGTCATAAGTTGAGCCTTGAGATATGAATATGTCTGTTTGATTATGATTATGAACCTATGGTATGCTAGTCAGAATACCATGCTAACAGGGTAGTGTTAGTCTTTGTGCACATCGTATCTGAACCCTAGTTGGTCAGGGGAGTCACCAATCTGTGTGGACTGATCATCCCACAGTACGGAACCTCATGCTCATTGCATTTTGATTTTCTGACGAGTTTTATCATATGATATTCTTGTTATGGCCTATTTGAGAAACCTTTCTATGAGAACCTAGAGCCATACTTGTATATATATTTCTCATTGTTGTATTACCTCGTGTGTGTATATTGAACGTTAATATCTACTCACTGAGTTGTTGAACTCACCCTCTCATTATTTATTTTTTCAGGCTTATAGCTTGATAGCAGGTCACTTTTGTTGAACCTTCTGAACCTGCTCTTTGGTTGTACCTTGTACATTTTTTTATGTCTAGTTAGTACTCCAAAACTCTGAATTTATATTAACTCTTGTATTAAGACAATTAAATTATATTATGAAGTTAGTTTGTTGTTACTGCTACGTTGAACTCTGATTGACTTATTTGAAGGATAATTTGTATGTAAATTTGAGTTCGTATAAATATAAAATCTTAAAGAGAAACCTTACATATATGCTGGTCATAGATCAAAGAATCAGGTCGTTACACTTGTAAGTTTTTCGCACAGGATTTCCTTTATAATGGTTCTATGTACAGCACCGAAAGAACTTGAAATATTGCGTGGATCCTTCACGCGATTGCATGCCCAATATCAATGTGCGATCTCTCGTAGCTCATCCAATCATTGAGGGAAAAAAATCACGGTTGGCATATATATTCTTCAGTATATTATTTTAAGGCACATGTACAGGAGATGAAAAGTCAAAGAGAGAACAAAAAATGTGAGTCCTAAAAAAATCTAATAATTAAAAAATAAGCTGACCTCTTGATCGAACTGCCTGCTTTAGCAAAGAAATATGGATTATACGTTAAAGGAATTAGAAAATTATGATTAAAATGGAAAATGAAAATCTTGAGTATGTATAAGGAATAGGATTAGTTTTCTACTAATTATTATAACATAGATAGGATCTTTAATTCCTAAGATTTTGCGGCTCTATGTAGGGCGAAAAAAATTAGTGTTCTTAAATCTACGGTTATTTAAAAAAAAAAATAGCTTAAAAAGCTGTTTCAATACAAGAAAAAACTTAATTTGTAAAATCATAATTAAATTAAAAATTGATGTAGAGAAAGCTAAGGATTTGAATTTAACACACGATAAGATATAAACACAGTCAAAGTTCTACAAGACTATAGTTTTATTAATCAAAAAGTCATATAAAATCTGAGAATATAAATTTAAATACCCTAAACATTCATAAATAGCTAGAAAACAACTAATTTTCAAAAATAATAAAGCTAACATCCAAAATTAACAAGGAAAAGGTTCAAAATAGGGTCCAAAACTTTGAAGGCAATTTTAAGGACTTTTGAAGTGGAATTCAGGATTTTTGAAGTGGAATTTGGTGAGTATGAGCAGTGATCAAGTTTGGAGTGCGAAAAGATGCTCATCATAAGTTTCAAATTGTTTTTTTCTTATCAAGAATTCACTGTAAAATTTGAATTTAATCTAATAATCAAATAAAAAATTATAATTATTTTGAGTCTTGAACCATTTTTATTTGTCAATTTGATCCATAAAATCTTGGATAGTTGTCGCACATCAAAAATCCTATTCTAAATAGGAAAAAAAAAATTTAAACCAACAAAAAAAAATAAATTAAATGGTAGCTTTCGAGCTTAATTTGAGCCTAAAACAAAAACAGTCTGTAAGCTGGTTATCCTATATAATTAGACATTTAAAACATTCTAAAAACATTTTAGTTTGATGGAATCAAAAGATAAGCGTGTTCTTACACTAGAGTCTTTTCAAACACCAAAAAAATCTTAACAGTTAAGGAAGTAATATAATAAAAATAATTATACTAAACTAATGAAGAAAGTCCCCCACACCAATTAGTGTCCCCTTTCCTCGTAAGAGGTTTCAAGTTCAACCTCCTCTTTATGTATTGAACTTAATTTATCTAAAAGCAGAGTCACTAATCAACAGCTCTATCAACACTTGTTAAGGTTGAATGTTAAAATAAATAGTGTAAGATTCATCTCTCAGACTATGTAATGGTGCAAGAAGAAAATTTCTTTTGTCCCCCTTTGCAACAAAGCTGATTGGATGATATTGACTTAGTCCTTTGTTCATTACAAAGCTGGCTCCCTGATTAAAACCAGTATCTGATGATGTCCCTGATTTGCAGCTAAGCTTCATGCTTTGACCTGACTTATAATCCACACCACTGTACACGTAGCAACCATTCTGGATACCTGATTCCAGGGATACAGTTCCGTCTTTTCCATCCAATCCAGAAACCACGCGGAAGATAGATGATCCATCATCATCAGCAGAATTTGTGAGCGCAAAGCTTCTGTCTTTTCCTTGCTGCACTAAAAGCATTCCAGGAAGATGAAAGGGTTCAAGCATGACTGATTTTCCAATAACATCTTTAACACTTGAGAGTTTCGAGGAAGAAGAGTCTTTAAATACAAGTCTAAAGGTGGCTTGTAGAGAAGCATCGGTGCCTGATTCCGGGAGCTTTTGCATGGATATTGATTGGTTTGAATTTGTTAACACAAAAGTCGAAATTCCAGACTCTTGGGAAAAAGATACTAATTGTCCATTATAAGAGACAGGGATTGGTGTTATTGAGTCTGAAAGAGAATTTCCTGAACCGGATTTGAGATTCCAGTCACCACTTGTATGACCAGCAAGTAGGTATGGACCATATAGTATTGCCTGAACAGAAGCATACTCATGCCGGTCATCTGAATGTTGTTCAGAGGACTTTGTCAGCTCTATGTCCATCATCATTATAGAAATTTACGAAAATATTTTACATTTCAAGCAGGAATCCAAAGAAAATACCTTTAATGGCCTCTGTTCTCAAACTGATGGGAATTTGAAGGGTTAGCTTGTCACTGCTTCTCCATTTTCTATTGACTGATAAGAAACTACCTGCATTAGAAGCAGAGTATTAGAGATTATTCTAGGTATCACTCTGAAGATGCCAAATGAACTCTCCTGTTAGCACTTATAAAATGTATTAAATGAAATATGAGAAACCTGTAGATTAACAGATGCAATAGTCAAGATTATACTTCACACCTGGAGCCGGTAGACGCAAACTCTGAGAATTTATTGTTGCAGTAGCACCTTCTGAATTTGTCCAAATTGGTATCCGCAAATACAAGGTCGATGCTTGGCTAGTCCCCTGCACAAATCAGATCCATTATGATCACAGGTAAGCCTTTTTTTTTCCACCCCTTGTTAAGACTTTCTATTCTCTCTGCACTTGCACACTACAAAAATAATTATAAATTTCCAGTAGATTTAGCCACTTTTTAACATCGTTTTCCCAGCCAAGGAGGATCCAGGTTGAATTTTTTTTTATTGGCAAGTACCTCCTTCAAAAGTAACACTAGTTTCCGTATGCTCATATGATAGATCGATTCAGCAAATACCTTCTTAGGAGAAAAGGTTAATGTCACCCGAAGATATGGATCCGAAGAAACGATAGGATCAACTTTCTGATTGAGCACAATCTGTCCAGATTTCCAATCAAGAGAGCTTGATATATACTGAGTGATGTAAAGGCCTGGGGCTTCTCCTTCTTCAAAATATATGGAATCTCCCAGCTTTGAAAATGATTCAATTCCTGTGGATACAGCAACAAAAGATAATATCAAATTGTTAGCACAGAAGCAGAGGTATGTTTCTACTCTTACAAGTAAAAAATGATTAAAAACAGTGAACTGTATTAGCAGCTAAGAAAGGATGAGGCAGGTAACAGTTTCCACACCTGTTCCATAGCAGCACCAAAAAGAATCATACGAAGTCCCCCATCCATGATAGCTTTTGGCTTTGGAACTTCCAGGATATTGTGGAAGCATGTAAATCATCACTCCAGGTTCTGTTCCTCTTTGGATGCCTAGCACACCGTTTGTCAGAGCTCGCTCGTAATAATCTGCATAAGCCATTTCTTTGGTCCATCTGAACAGGTGGCGAGAGACCTACAGGTTGCAAAAAAAGTGCAGAGTATTTAAGCAGGAAAATTTTATGTAACACGAAGATGAAAAAACTGCCAGGTAAATGCCGTATAGATGCCAAAATGTTTACTGACATACAGACCTTGGAGTCAAAATAAGTTTTTGAAAAGATCGAAACAAATTCTATTCATCAATTACACATAAAATCTAAATCAGTAAGCAGAGATATGAAATGAAACACACCTTCAGCATATTATAAGTTGTGCATGATTCCTCATTTTCTGTCTGTAACGTGCTAGCCAGTCGCTTTGGATCTGACCTACTCACACATCAGGCAAGGTGTCAACCAACACAGGATAAGATCTTAGCAAGCTTTTTTTATGAAAGTAGATGCAAGATTCTTCTATATGGAGGAATTAAACCTACTTCAGAATATCACTATTATTATTGAACGAAAAACAACAATCGGTACCAGAACTCGCTAACAGAAGTTCCTCCAGTTGCATAGCTGTGAGAAGAGTTGACTACATCCATGAAGAATGCTCCTATATCCTGGAAGATCAAATCTGTCTTAGGCAGTTTTAAGATCAGAGATCATGTATGCATGACTACTCTAACATGAACTGCAATAGCTCAGTAGAACAGTAATCAAAATGCTACAACATTTCATAGAAAATGCTGCTCAGGTAATCTATGATTAATATAAAGCATTAACCTTATAAAGAGGATCGCCAGTGATTTCATATCGCATCTGTGCACCGATGACAACAGGGATATGTGTATTGGCGTGGAAACCTGATATGTCATCGGCCTACAAGGAAGAGAAGAAGCTTCTATAAAATAGCCTGCATTCCAAATTCATTCTATTTGCAATATAAAAAACTCAGAAGTTCATCTTAAATTAGGCTTGCTCTAACTGATTGGAATGGTTATGTCAAAGATGATAACATTTCATTTTACAAAATCAGAAGCTTGTTTTCTCAAAGGGAAACTATTCTTATCAGCAAAAGGAAGGAAAAGACCTGAAAAACCAGAAGACTAAAACATCAGCCAAAAGCTGATAAACAACAACTGATAGTCATAAATTACCTGTACTGCAAGCAAACCAAGGAAGCAAGGCTTGTCAAAGAGGTGAGCCAGCACCAAATGCTTGGAATCTCCCTGCACCAAAGTAACATTTAAGGCTCGAGTTAAAGATATCCAGAGGTTTATCTTCCACGGAACAGAGTAAATTCAAAAATATATCCATTCCAGCTCCAGGGAGACAATTCATAGGACTCATGAAGTTAAGAATCAGGAGAAGCAAAGGAAACTGCACAGATTAGTGTACTTACTGTTATGCTAAATAACTTGTAAAGGACATCATTCATACCACCAGTTTCCTCGTTGAGTGATAGATAATGCCTTTCAACACTGTAATTGGTTATAACGTTTCTAACTCGATTGTAAAAATAATCAACCATCCACTTAACCATTTTTAAAGCTTGAGCATTATCTGCCAATGTATATTGGTCCAAAAGACCTGCTAGGATCTGTCAAAGTCAACAACACAAATGGTTAGTCGTACAACTTTCTAAAGAATCACTACAGTGAACCATTTTGAAGTAGATACTACCTTATGAATGGTGTAATAAGGAGCCCAGACTGGCTTTATAGCTTCAAACCGATCAAATAATTCAGATGGGAAAGCAGAAAGGTATCCTGTTCCCATTTTCACCTGACAGGCAGATAGAGCAGAAACTACTGCAGACATTTTCTTCTTTAGAGTTTCATTATGAGTACTAGCCCACATCTGTGCTGATGCACTCAAATAGTGCCCTTCAACAAGCCAAATCAAATTTGTTTGTCATAAAAATATATGTACCAATATTGATCAACACTAAAGTCAAGATCATCAGCAAAAACCACAAAAAACTAACCAACAAAATGTCCTCGAAGCTCGGAATCCGGTGCCTCCCAACCACCATAAGCTTTTCCTGGTGTAGACAAACCTGCCGTTTTCCTAAAGCTCCAGACCAAGTTATTCACATCCAACATCAACAAGTACTCCAAGTTTGTTTGTTGAGCCTTCCAATGGATTGAACTTGGATCCAATCTCACATTATGCAATGACATTTCGATAAGGAAATTTCCAGAGGATTTCAAAGGACTTTTCAAATTTCTATACATCATTTCCCAACTATGCTCATCTTCTTCTCTCAGTATCTTTCTTGGCAGCAAACTGGCCCAGGCAGAATCATCGGTAGGTATCAAATGATAATGTTCAAACATTTCTTCTTTCCATGTTTCATTCTGTGATGATAACAGTTCATATCGAAATGAATGTGAAGATAACTGAGTCGGGATGTTTGTACACTCCTTGCTGATACCAAAACTACATAGCATAGACACCATGGCCAAAACTAACAAACCCTTCATTTCTTTTTCCATTTGCATAAATCACAGTTCAAGAACACCCAATTTGAGTTAACTTAAGCTTAGCAGAACAACTCTTTTGAGTTCAAACTCAATTAAAAAGAATCAAAACATGAACTTTAACTAGAACCCAGAAACTAAAATCGCACTTTACCAAAATTTCCAGAAACAAAGCTCAAAATCATCAAATTCAAGTGGTACTGATCTTATAGCAATAAACACAGAATTGTACAAGACTCCAAGTCAAAGAAAATAACCAAAAACAAAGCGAGAAAGAATCAAAACCAAAGGGCCTTGAATAGCTGAATAAAACAGGGCACGTGAAGTCCCTATATATACATACACACAACGCCAACAATAGCAAGAAAGAGTCCAAAAATATCAAGCTAAAAAGACTAGAAGCTATTACTCCTCCTACTACCACTACTACTCTCTTATCATCTCGTGAAAGGCAAGAATTTGGTTTCGTGCACATTAAAAAACAAAAGATAAGAAAAGAAAAGAAACCAAAAACAACAAGGAATGTGTATTCTACACACACACACACATACAGAGAGAGAGAGAGGGAGGGAGGGAGGGAGGGAGAGGGATTTAGAATAGACAAGAGAGAGTATAAGATGACAGAGAAGAATCACGGATAAGGTGTCGGTTTCTATGGAAGGCTGCTTATGACTAAAATTTGCAGAACTGGAACAGAGGAATCTGCAGTATCTGATTAGTAAAACTACAAAAACATAGAATCTATCTTTTGACAACCGTTGAGAGACAACAACACAGAGCTATGTATCTATTTAAATATAAAGTAAGAACTTAGCTGTTAAAAGGGTTCTATATATATATATATATATATATATATATATATATATATATATATATATATATATATATATATATATACAAGTTGTAAATATTTTTAAGTTCCCGGGTTTTTTGTGGGTTGTTCCTGTTTTTATTGGATTTCCAGATTTGGAACAAGAAGAGAACGGTTTTTGCTCATTTGGTATAGAAAGATTAAATTTTTTTTCTCGTCAAATCTTAGATAAATCATCTCAACCAAATTAATAAATTAAGTAAAAGAATTTATTTAGTTTTTTCAATTATTATTGGAATCACCATCTCAACAAAAGGTGTTATGGGTACAATTTAGGCTTAAAAAAAACTGAGTGAAAGTTAACTGAATTTATCAAAATCTAGTTTAATTTTTTAAAAAACTAAAATAATATTATTTTAATTTTTAAAAATAAAAATCTTGTTTACGAAGCAAAAATCACAAAATATTTGATGAAAGTTTTCGTCGTTAGCTTTAGATTTTCATTAATCACTATATGAAATTTGGAATTTATGGAATTTCTTTCCCTTGTTTTTATTAAATGTTAATCTTTAGATGTAAGAATTAAGTTTATATTTAATATTGACAAATAATATATCTATACCAGAATTAAAAAATTTATGAAAAAATGTATTTTCTCATAACATTGGAGTTGAAACCTAAAAGATGATATGAAAAATACCAATGCCAACTTCTCCACCCAATAATGTCCGTATGATAACTTTTGAAAGAAAAAAACAATACCTCAACTGTTGGACAGCATGAACAGTGTTTAATAATGTGATGTTTTGTGATTTTTAAAAATAATTTTTAATTGTCTATCTATATTAAAATTATTTTTATTTTATATTATTTTTTATATCAGTTAATTAGAATCATTAAAAAATATCTAAAAATCAATTTAAGGTTTTCTAAAAAAAAAAAACTTTGAAAAACAAGTTGGAAAAAAAAAAAAGCACTCTCGAAGTATAGCAGAGTTAATAAAGGGTAATTTATTTAATTTTAATTTTTAAGTTTGAGTTATATTATTATTATTATTATTATTTGATAAATTATCTTTCTAGTCGAGCATGTAATCAATCTATTAATTTAATATCAAATGAAGTATGTACTGTAAATTGATCTTTTAGTTCCTCCCATTTTATTAAAAATTGATAAAGGAAGGTTGACCTCACCTCCCCAGTCCTTAAAAAAATTAAGCTACTCGAGACTTCTTTCCATTAAATCCAGGCTTGTTGATTCCTATATGCTCATGTACTTAATTTGAATAAAATTTGAGATGATGATAATTTCTTAAATTTATTTTATTAATTCATATTTTTTATGGTTTTAATTACTGAATTTGACAATAATAAATTTCAATTAATCCTAAACATTTCTTATTCAATATCGAGTAAATGTACAAACGTATGTGATATCACTCATACATTCATACATACATACCATATCCACACACACACACACATATATATATAGAATTAAAAAAAAATATCAATCACTGTATTAATTATCACCACTCAAACTTGGGATCCCAACTAGTAAAACAATTTAGATTGAAAATGGACATCTCTCATAAATTTGCTGTAAGTTTTTTTTTTTAATTATTATTGGCAGGTTAGTAGTAATGCACGCGACCAATAATTAAAATATTCTTAGTTGCTTTCTTCATTAGGGTCCACTGGGATTCATATAATAAATTGTGAAGGGAATGAAGAAGGCATGAAAAGGACAATCAATTAATAAACCAGCTATTTTAAGAATTATTTGGTTGAATTTATCCAAAGGGCCAAATCATCCATGCAAGTTGCAGAATAGATTGAGAAAGAGAGTATCATATCATGCGATTTGTAATTGGATGGATTCGATACTTCCCATGAAAATTAACTCTTCTTTTTAATTTATAATAAAATAAAATATGACACTTTCCCTTTGTCACAGCAGTTTCCTGATATTTATTGCAAATGCAACTGCATTGTTAACTTGTTTCCATGAATATATATATATATATATATATATATATATATATATATATATATATATATATATATATTAAAGTATTATTATAAAAATAAGATTCGTTCCAACAAGTCAATCCATAACCTAAAACTTGATATAAGATTTATATTATAAAGTATTATCAAACTAGTAGGAAGTTGGTTTTCGATTTCTTATTATAAAAAACAAATTTAATCTGATCTAATAACTCAAAACTTAATTCAAGCCGGGTTTTATATCAAACCAAATAAATATTTGTTCAAGAATCTAGTTTAATATTTTTAAAATAAAATCTAAAATAATATTATTTTTTAAAATAATCCTAGTTCCATATCTCAGGCATGGTGTCCAGCCCAGTTTTATAAGAGAATGTATGGTCATAGATAAATGTCCTCTTAACTGCTAAGAATACCTTCTTGTTACACAAAGCTCTCCTGTGATGGGACATTTGTGTTAAATATCTTTCTTCAAAGTCTCCATAGCTGAAAAGAAACCTCTCCTGGTTGGCTGTCGTTGCTTCCAAATATGTAGGTTAGAGAATTGGACAAGTTGCTCAAAAAAATGTCTCGTACGTCTCATTCATCTCAGCTGGCTTTGTAATCATACATTAGTGGGGCAGGAAAAGAAAACTTGGTAGATCAAACAATAATTTCTAGCCCTTTTTTCCTCTCTGATTGGAGGTTATCGTACGAGTTCAAATTATGGAGGATCTGCGAGGTTGTTTCTATCAAATTACTAATTTAATCTTGAAATATCATCCGACTCGCATCATTCGACAAGAAAAGTAAATATATGATTGATTCTACGGGGACATGAAAAGATAAATTATTGATGAAAAGGAAGCTTATCTTCGCTTCCAAAATAATCTCGGGAACCATTAAATTTGGTTGCTAAATTGATCCAAGAAAACAAGGTGAGTTTAAGGTTATTCCAAAATATGGTCTTCCATATTTTAATTAATGTCCCACTTTCAGAAACATGGAAAGAGTATTTATAGACTCCAATTCTGAAACTTTATCAGTTTTGAAGAGTGGGTGCTATTTCAAGGCTGGGAAAGGAAGAACAATTTATTTTTTAACAGACAAATGGTTACAAAGTGGGATTTTAACGGACAACTTTCCAGGCCTTTATGCTTTGTCTGCTGCACCTGCTTATTGTTTGGCTGACATGGGAGAGTATGTGAAGGGAACTTGGCATTGGAAGTTAAACTGGAAAAGAAGCTTCATTAAGGCCATCAGAACTCTCACTGTCAACAACTCCTACAATTGCTAAATGATGTTAGTTTGAGTCCAAATTAAGAGGATAGCAGAAAGTCAAGGTGTATATACAGTCAAGTCTAGCACCAATATATTGGATCGAATTGAATTTCTTGGAGTATATATATATATATATATATATATTTGCATCAATTGCGCCAACAAAGGTTGAAATGTTCTTGTGGCTGCTTCTTCAAGATATAGATAGTACAAGGGAATTTTTAGTTGAAGAAATTTAATCAATTGGAGCAAAGCAGTATGTCCTTTCTATACCAAGGAAACTGAGTATGTTAATCACCTTTTTCTGCATTGTTTTGAATCATGGAAGATCTGGCAGCGTTTTATGTATTGGACTGGTATTAGTTGCTGTATACTTTTGTTAACAAACAACTCGACATACTCAATATCCCCATAGAATTTAGAATATTAAATTGTTTAAAAAAAAAACTATATTTTATTAAATCAATCATTGCATATTTCAAGAAATTAATCGTGGCATGCTTCCTAGAGGCTTACAGTACTTGGACATCAGTAAAGGACACAAATAATTCAAGTTTAAGTATTATTTTCAATTCATTTTTGCTCCATCCTCCTCCATTAATCAATGTATTAATTAGCAATAAGCTAACAACAACCACATGCATATAAACCTTATCTCTAGACAGCCAATTATATATACGAAGGCAACATTACGATTTGGAAAACAACATATTTGTAAAACAAATCCATCAATTAAAAACGTCCATGTCGAGCTAAAGAAAAAGTACTGCAAAATTAATGCTGGGTATACAGTCGAAGAAGGTGGAAATATAAGCTAAAATATTATTTATTTCTAGTTTTAGATGGGTTTAAAATTTATCTGGTCCAGCTAAAAAGATCTAAAGCCTAGACCCAATAACCACAATTAATGTCCATGTCGAACCGAGAGTTCTGTACCCCAACCCAACCCACCACCATTGCAGGATGGGCAAGGCTTATTTTTCTTAAACCCACGATTTAAATAAGTAAATGGAAGTAATTAAGATGATTTACTTCCATTTACCTCTAGTTTTAGACTCACGACGAAATCAAATAAGTAAATGGAAGTAAATCATCTTAATTACTAGGCCAACTCCTTAAGAGTCAAATGATAGCTAGGCATGCTAAATAAACTAATCTTAACTGGTGTTTTTTATAAAAAAAAATCAACAAGAAATTTACTCATTTTGATCCGATATTTAAATATTCAACACCTTTGTTGATCCATTAAAAACTTGGTTTAGAAAAATTATTCAAAATGAATTTTTAATTACTAATCAAATTCCAGAGACGGTTTAATAACTTTTGTTTTAGTCATTTCATAATAAAAAAATCAAACAAGAAAATAAAAAAAAAATTAATGTAATTATTATTTTTTTTTAATTAAAGAATCATCTCACTTAAAAGTTTAAGTGAGTTTTTTTTAAAAGATTCTTCAAATAAAAAAATTTTGAACTTGAAACTTACATAAATCTATAGTTATTTTCTAATACATTTCTAAAGTGAAAAGTTCTTTGGACTTAAAGCTTGTATAACCTCATATTATTTTGTGCTTAATTTTTATTAATTAAAATGAGATGGTAAGATTTGAACTTGTGATCACTTAATCAGTAAGACTTCGATATTATATTAAAAAATTAACTTTTCTAAAAGTTTAAGGTGTAAAGTAAGGTTCCAATAATAGTTTTATAATATTTTCTTACCATTTTGATTTTTCATCTTCGTACTCATTTTCTGATCAATGGTTGCGATTCCTTTTCTAAAACTTGTAAAAAATTCAATTTGATGTTAACAGACTCAAAAACTCTTCTTGCAATGCCCATAATATTTTGATGAACTTAAGTTGATTTGCATTAAGGAAAAAGACGAACAAGGGGATGTTGTGTCCCATGATTTGAAGCCAATTAGATTCGTAGATTACAAAAGAAACCTCTAAGAAGGCCCAAAACAGAAATAAAAAAATTCAAACTTATCAGATTTGTTACAGAAATTAAAGCCAAGCAATGATGTCTTTTGGTCTATGAAGTCCTCCATAGCTTTACCAGGTTATCTGCTGCATGGCTTGCCTCCTGTAATAGTACGGATGAAAGTGATCACTTGTTTCAGACTTATTCTTAGAAGTGTGTTACAGTGCCAATTGGCAATAGAAATGTTAAAATACAGTACAGATTTAATATAGAGAAGCCAACCATTTAGAGCAGTCATGCACAGAACAGAAGGCCTCCAAAGCAGACAGCAAGATGAGAAGATCAGCTGCTAAGAATGTGAGAATAGGCCATGAGCTATAAACATACTTCTTGAAAGACATTGAAATCCGAACTCTCCAGTTATTTGAATAATAAGCATTTGCATCCTCTATTGCCTTGTCAAGAATTGGAACTTCGGTTATATTCATGAATTTAGTAATTTCATGCCAAAGATTTGCTGCTTCCTCGTCGCTCTTGAGTCGATTCAAGACAATCCCTGAATCCCTCAAAATCTTCACATCCTCTTTTGTGTCCAGTTCTTCCCACTCATCAATTCAACATAGCGTGTAAACACCGTGCATTCTGGTGCTAAACAATCCTCATAAGCTAAAAGATTCCTCAGTAACACCTCAGAGTTATCGTCCAAGTTCACCACAGGAAGATAAAAAGCTCCACAAGGTTTGTCAAAGCAGATAGTCTTCAAGCCACCCTTTGTGGGAATGAATTAGACACCAACCCCCAGAAAGTTTTGTAGCAGATGGAATCAAGGAGTTGTTCGATCAATAGACTTGCACCGTTCAATCCAGACTCGCTTTCGATCTCTGTAGCCACAGTTTCTGCTGTTGATCATACAAGATTGGTTATTTCACTTTTGGGTTTAAGAAGGCGAAGACTCTTGATGAGTTGCCATGGTAGGGTTACTGCAGTCTTGACAGCTTTTGATTTGAGTATTCGTATAAGAAACCGAATAGGAACAACAATAATGAAACATAAAAAGCCCCATATCGACTTCCAAGCTTTCTTAAAGCAACCAATCTCCTCCTGGTTTTCTTTGCCCCCCTTCGAATCTTCGATTTCCCTTTCAACATCCTGTAATTTTGCTGCAACCTTGCAGTAGAGAAGGTCAAGAAGATGTTTCTTTTGCAGACATTCTTCGCTAACATGTTGCTGGCCATCCACGATTTTAATCGTTCATTAACATCCTGGCTAACGCTTCATCAGGACTTTCATACTGAAAATAGGTATTGACTTCTCTTAGCACAAAAGGAGGGATTTGGTTTTCCAGCATCACCATATCCCTAAGGATTCCATTGTGAATGGTTTTCTTCTTGGCGAAGTGATTGACCATATCTGCTAGACTAGAAGATGAACGATTCCTTGATGGCTCTTCAGTTCTACTTATGAAGGTTTGGAGGCACCCCAACAAGAAGGAAGCATCAATGACGAAAGTCCAGGCCAGTTCTTCTCGATCAAAATCCAAGTAGGAAGGATAACAAGCTCGGACACTATCCTCATTTTCCTCCAAATGCTCAACTATGTCACTGAACCAATTGTTTAGATACTTCTGGACTCTTTCTGCTTCAATGAGCTTGTAACGCTCCATTTCGAAGAGCTCTACACGTCGATGATGATAAGGGCCGATTGCAACTAGTTGAGGGATGTATGCTTCTTGTTTGGTTGAAACGATGGCTTTGGGTACAATGAAGATGCGGACAGGAACATCTTCATCTTCTTTACCTTCATCAAGGGTTCGTTTGATGTGTATAACCCATTAATTCACGGCCAGTGCTACGATTAAATTGCTTTATCATTTCTTTGGACACAGGAGGAGGGATAGTTAGAGTTGCTAAAACATGAGTGCAAGCTCAAACTTCTTAAGAGGCTGGAAAGTGGAAATATTGTTGAAGATAAGCAGAATCCTTTCTTTCTTTTTCTCCTTTCCTTCCTTATTGTTTCCATCAATCATTTTCCAATTTCCTTTTCACCCTAATCCGCAATGTAATCTCACGGGCTAGAAAGAGATGAAAAAAAAGCCCAAACAGTTCATGGGCCAGAAGGAGAAGAAAAAAGTCAGGACAGCAGGAGAGAAGAAAAATAAAACAGAGGACCACCAAGCTTACCAGGGGAGGAGAGAGAAAAAAACTTAAAATAAAAAATGAGACCTTGAAGTACGTTTACCGTTATTTTGAATAATCAATTCCGTATTTTATTTTTTAAATTTAAAAAACTATTTAAATTATAATTTTTAATTTTTATATAAAATTTAATAAATAATTAACCGAGCTTTTTTATCAAATACTTTTTTATTTTATGGTTTCTTGGAACATTTTGTAAATCTATTCAATAATGTTATTTTATCTAATTTATCAAAAAAAAAAATCATATGATCAAAGAGATTATGAAATTGACACAAGTATTTGTAATATATATTTTCAAGATGTTGAAAACGTTAATTTGATCAAATTAAATTGTACTTTGGCACAATTTGTAAAACAAATTTTGATTTACAAAGTAGACATAAAGCTGTTTAATTAACGTGTTGTCTATTTCAGAGCATCGTGGTTATGAAATTGTTAGTTCTTCATTGGATTCTTGTGATCTTATGGACCTGGGCATCATTGTCTACTTACAGAAGTGGTCCTCTCTAGATATCTTTATTTAATTGACTCCTAACTCTTTCTATATTTTTTTTTTTCTCAATATTGTGAATTTGAGATCTGAAGGAGGACACAGTTCTTTTGTATGGATGGTCCCAAATATATTGCGTTAGATTTTCCGATCACTCTCCATTTTCAACTTCTTATATTGGATTTATTGGCGTTCTGTGTCCCTCCACAATGCTATTTTCATCAAGCTATTAGGAGGAAATATATATATATATATATATATATATATATAAACTGGGGGAAGGAAGAGCAGCAAACATGGCAGAAACACACTACCGATAACATATTATATTACTCTCATATTAAGTCACGTGAATTCTTTCATAGCTCGATCTCTCTTCTGCATGTGTGATCTCCTCTTACACTACATCATCTATCATACAATGAGGGGCTTGTCATTTAGCTCCTATCATGTCTTAAAATAGTCGGCCAAAAATTAAGATATGTCTTTAAAGGAGCAAAAGATTAAATCTTATCTTTAGTATAATTAGCTTCATACCTAGAACTTGAACTTTAAAGGTCAATTAAAGTTTCTAATTATTATAAAATTAGATGATGATTTTTATTTTCAATTTTACTCTATCAATCCTAATCATAAATCATCGAGATGTCTCTCTCTGGTGGCAAGACTAAAAAAAACTCTTCACTACAATACCCATTGTTTGATGAACTCAAGTCGATTTTTTCATTAAGGAACCGAGGAACACAAGGATGTTGTGTCCCATAATTTGAAGCCAACAAGATTCATAGATTACATAATAAGAATGCTCTTAAAAGGTCAAAAACAGAAATAAAAAATCCAAACTAATCAAATCTGTTACAGAAATTAAAGCCAAGCAATGACGTCTTTTGTTCTATGAAGTCCTCCATAATTTTGCCAGGTTATCCGCTGCATGGTTTGCCTCCCTGTAATAGTATGGATGAAAATGATCACTTGTTTGAAACTTCTTAGAAGTGTGTTACAAAGAAATTGGCAATAGAAATGTTCAAATACACTGCAAATTTATCATAGAGAAGCTGACCATTTAGAGCAGCCATACACAGAACAGAAGGCCTCCAAAGCAGACAGCAAGATGAGAAGATTAGCTGCTAAGAATGTGAGAATAGGCCATGAGCTATAAACATACTTCTTGAAAGACGTTGACATCCGAACTTTCCAGTTATTTGAGTAATAAGAATTTGCTTCCTCTATTGCGTTGTCAAGAATTGGAACTTTGGTTAGCTTCATGAATTTAGTAATTCCATGCCAAAGATTTGCTGCTTCCTCGTCGCTCTTGAGTCGATTCAAGACAATCCCTGAATCCCTCAAAATCTTCACATCCTCTTTTGTGTCCAGAATTCCACTCATCAATTCAACATAGCGTGCTAACACCGTGCATTCTGGTGCTAAAGAAGCCTCATAAGCTACAAGATTCCTCAGTAACACCTCTGAGTCATCGTCCAAGTTCACCACCGGAAGATAAAATGCTCCACGAGGTTTGTCAAAGCTGATAGTCTTCAAGCCTCCCTTTGTGGGAATGAATATGACACCAATCCCAAAAAGTTTTGTCGCGGATGGAATCGATAGCTCTTCGATCAATAGACTCGCGTCGTTCAATTCAGACACACTTTCGATCTCTGCAGCTACAGTTTCTGCTGTCGATACAAGATTGGTTATTTCACTTGTGGGTTTAAGATGGCAAACACTCTTTATGAGTTTCCATGGTAAGGTTACTGCAGCCTTGACAGCTTTTGATTTGAGTATTCGTATAAGAAACCGAAGAGGAACTACAATAATGAAACATAAAAAGCTCCATATTGACTTCCAAGTTTTCTTAAGGCAACCATTCTCCTCATGCTCTTCGTTGCCCTCGTTCGACTCTTTGATTTCCCTTTCAATATCTTCGGATTTTGGTGCAACCGTGCAATAGATAAGATCAAGAAGATGGTTCTTTTGGAGACATTCTTCGCTGACACGTAGCTGTCCATCCACGATTTTAATCGGAGACGCACGCTTACAAAATTTCATTAACATCATGGCCAGCGCTTCATCAGGATTTTCATACTGAAAATACCTATTGACTTTTCTTAGCACGAAAAGAGGGATTTGGTTTTCCAGCATCAGCATATCCCCGAGGATTGCTTGGCGAATGGTTTTCTTCTTGGCGAGGTGGTTGACCATATCTGCTAGACTAGAAGATGAACGATTCCTTGATGGCTCTTCAGTTCTAATTGTGAAGGTTCGGAGGTACCCAAGCAAGAAGGAAGCATCAATGGCAAAAGTCCAGGCCAGTTCTTCTCGATCAAAATCCAAGTAGGCATGATAACAAGCTCGGACTGTGGCATCATTTTCCTCCAAATGCTCAACTATGTCACTGAACCTAATGTTTTGATACTTCTTCTGGACTCTTTCCGCTTCAATGAGCTTGTAACGCTCCATTTCGAAGAGCTCTACGCGTCGATGATGATAAGGCCCTATTGCAACTAGTTGAGGGATGTATGCTTCTTTTTTGGTTGAAACTATGGCTTTGGATACACTGAAGATGCAGACAGGAACGCCTACATCTTCATCATCTATACCTTCATCAAGGATTCGTTTGATGTGTATGACCCATTCTTGGCCAGTGCTACGATTAAATTGCTTTATCATTTCTTAGGACACAGGAGGAGGGATAGATAGAGTTGCTAAAACATGAGTGCGAGCAGGTTCTTAAAGATACGGAAAGATTGTTGAAGATAAGCAAAATGTTTGTGGTTTGTAGATCACCAAATTTATCTCGTGAAAAATCCTCCTTTTTTTTCTTCTTTAGTTTCCTTCCTTATTGTCTCCATCAATCATTTTCAATTTCCTTTTTCACTCGAGAAACAATGTTTTAATTCACAAAGAAAAAAAAACGTTACAAGTTTTTACACTATCTAACCAACATGTTTTTGGAATTTTCTCAACTACATGTCATCTTCTTATATTAATGGCGAAACGAAATCTATGAAATAAAAATTGATCACTAATTAGAGACTAATGCGATAAAAATACGCAATTTTTAATGAAAGATCATCTATTAAACCCTTATATCTGGAGCTATTGATCGCCATACCATCAATATGTGCTTCAAACTTGATCGATTTATACAAGAATTTATATTGTCAATGGATGTTGAAGAGGTTAATTTGATCAAATTAAATAATACTCTGGCACAGGTCGTATAACAAATTTTGATTTACAAAGAACACATAAAACTGTTTCTTGTGTTGTCTGTTACTATTACACTGCCTCGGTGATTATGAAATTGTTAGCTCTTCACCATTGGATCCTTGTGATGAAATTGAACTGGAATTATTGCCAACTTATAGAAGTGGTCCTCTCTAGATATCCTTATTTAATTCACTTCCAACTTTTTCTTATATTTGTTTTTCGTTTCTCGATCCATTGTTGTGAATTTGAAACTTGAAAGAGAAGGACACACGGTCATTTTGTCTTGCTGGTCCCAACACATACATATGATGTATTCAATTCTTAAAGTCGCATAACTGACCTTTGAACCTACGTTCTACCTTAGAAAAAGAAACTTAATTACCTCAAAAGAAATCATAACCTTGCAAGTATGCAGAAAGGGTGTATAAAACGGTCAAAACATAAAATTAATTCAGCTTAATTAATAACAATTTAGCTACATGTATTGATTAAGTTAAGAGCATAGCTCACCGTTCTTAAAGAATTGAAGATAAGCAAGCTGTGGTTTGCAGATCAAAAAACAAATTGACACCTTTTCCTTATGTGATAGCGTTAGATTTTCCAATCAGTACTCTCCTTTTTTTCATGGTAATGAAGCATGCTTTCATTTTTATTTTATTTTTTTGAATGCGATGAAGAAAAAAAAATTAATAAAAGGTTAAGATTAGCCAACGAAACAAACAAATACAAAAGGGTAGAAGCTCAAACAAATCGATCAGGCTAGGGAGCTGAACTCTCTAGAGGTGGAAATTTCATTTTGTCCACAAAAATGCAATCGAGAGCTGCAACTTTTATATCACACCTAACAATCAACTGCTTTCAACTTCTTATATTGGGTATAATTATGGCCTTATGTGTCCCTTCACAATGCTATTTCTATCACGCTGTTAGAAAAAAAAAAATGGGGGAAGGAGGAGGAGGAAGCTTGATAGAAACACATCTCACATTATCATATTATATTATTTTATAAGAGAGAAAGGGATGTGATCGAACTTGGACTTGAAATATATATAATACTTGCAACATATACATTTATTAATTTAAGGATAATCAGATCATTAATGCTTTACGTACGTGTATAAACCTGTAAGAACTAAAAGGATTTTCTGAATAAACTCACGTTTATATTTTTTTTAGTGTTCAAATTTTAGTTCTTGTATCTTCGTCTTAGTCATTCTCTTCTCACCATGGCTAGTTTGCGGCATCAAATTGCCATCTCTTTATTTGTATTTTATTCAATAAATTTATTTGCTTGAACATGGATTCTCTTAACCATGCATTTCACATTTTTTTGGCCAAAAATCTTTCTTCCATGATTTTCCTCTCTAAATGGCTCTTTTATATGACTCTGTTTCATCTCATTCTTTAAGAATTAATATCTCTCACTCTTTCTCAATCTTCATGTGTTGTCG